>JAOPJM010523719.1:0-17271 GCA_027124095.1 Muusoctopus leioderma
TTTAGGGGGCCAAGTGACAAGTGACAGAGACCCCCCCCCAAAAGAATGAAGATATTAGTAGAGGCAGAGAACGACATCTTTCATTCACATAATGTTTGTTTAAATATAAGTCTTCAACAGTTTAGTTTGGTTTACTTTTTATCATTACTGAGTTGGGTTAGGACAGTGGATGAAAGAATTGGTAGATCAGCAGACAAAATATCTTGTGGCACTTAGTTATGTTTCTTTATGTTTTGAGTTCAAATACTGATGGAGCTAAATTGGTCTTTCATCCTTCCGAGGTTGATAAAATAAGTAATATGCAATTGACTGTTCACTTCCTCCAAAATTCTTGGCCTTGGGCCAATGTTAGAAATCATTATTAAGTTGGGTTACGGTAGTGGATGGCAGAATTAGTAGAGATGCAGACAAGATGCCCTGTGGTATTTAGTAACGTAGTTTAAATCCTACCAGGAGTTATTTAAGCTGACTATACTCACCCACCTATCCCACCAAAAATATGTGGCTTTGTGTCTCAGAAATAATTATTGAGTTGGTTTTACTTGGTCAGCTCTGTTTGAGCCTATCTATGGACAGACATAGCTGACCAGTGAGAGAAGCATTCAGCATTTCTTGCTGTGGTCATTCTGTTTTTATTGTATGACATATTGTCCCCGGGCGGCAATCTAGGCTTTGGAATATCCTGATCCTACCTGAGTAGCTGCAAACACAAATTTTTACTTTTATTTGGAAGAATCTTTGTTCCTATCTTATTGACATATACTTATTTTATTATTTACATATATTTTAAAGATTGTATTTATGTATTTATTATTTGATTTATCCTTTGTCTTTGTGGGTTCTATATTTACACCCCTCCTCCCTATACTTTGTTTTTCTCTGTCATTGTATATTGTATATCATGCACAAATTTATGTTGCCCTTTTTGGTAAAATTAAGAAATCACATTTAAGACTTGAAACACGTTATCCCTATTTAAGGATGGGTGAGAGTTTGGTGAAGGAGATATGGCTTCTGTCTTTGAGCAGGTTGGACAACTCCATAGAATCTCCTTCTGTAATAACTGCCATAACTACTTATTTGTAATGAATTTTCATTGCCATATAAGTCTAGTGAGGGGACTCGAAGCTGGGTAGAGGTCTTGATCTTATATTCAGACTAGAACTAGATAAATTGTATATCTAATATAGTGTATCTCAGTCCACCAGATGCCATTTTAAAAAGAAATTTGTTCAATCTTTCCTTCCTATAAACTGCGACTCTCTGAAATGTCATCTTTGCTCTTGTCTTCCCTCACACATCAACCTCACCAGCTGGAATAGGATTTGGTGAAAGAAATTTGACTGCACTCTTGAGCAGGTTGAACAACTCCATAGAATCTCCCCAATGGCTACAGGTACCTTTCCTCTTCCCAGATGAAATACCTTATTCTAACATAGGCACAAGACCACAAATTTTGGGGAAGGGGTATAGTGGACGATTTTATCGACTCCAGTAAGTAGCTGGTACTTATTTTATTGATCCCAGGAGGGTGAAATGTAAAGTTGACCTCCGTGGGATTTGAACTCCGAATGTAAAAAGGCAAAACTAAATAAATACTGCAAGGCCTTCTGTCTATTGCTCTTCAGATTCTGCTAATCCACTGCCCACTCCTGATGATATATTAGAAAACTAAAAGTTTTTGCTAGTTGCTGTTTAACCACAGATCAGCTCTGATCAAGCAGACTGATGATCAAACACATTCCAGCTTTGACCATTCCATCTTTTTGTAAATACAGGATTAAATTATCCAATGTGTCCTTCCATTTTTTAAGATGGAGATTTGGCTGCTAATTTTAGCAGGTCAAGCGATCACATAGCAGCTCCCTCGTTAGTAAAACCAAGAAGTAGATCCAGGAAAGTTTGTTCAGTGTAGCTCTGTATATCCCATTTATGCTTTCTTTTGGGCTGATGTTTTTTTAATTTCAATTTATAGAAAAAATTCTAATGATTTATTTATGAATATTAGGTGACAAGCAACAGCTGGTATGCTAGTATGTTCTCAATGTTTATCAAATCCTTATATTAACTGTATGGTTAGACTTTAAATTAGGATTGTAGCCAGCCAAGTCTACAAGCTGAAGGATTGATAGTTCAAATCCCACCAATCTGTGTTGCCCTGTGTTCCTGTCAAATACACTTAACTCTCAATAGCCCAGTCCACCTGGTTATAAATATATGTATTTATAGACACCTGCCTATAAATATGTGTGGATGTATAGTTCAGTTGATTGCTATAAACACTGTTTAATTCACCTGTTTTATAGTATTGATCTCAAATACTCCCATGCAGGGCCTCTGAGAGAAATTTTGCAAAGCGGAACAAGACTGCTTTCGGGCCCCAGGGTGAGGGAAACCAAAAGCTGTCTTGGGGGAGTTATCCTCTCAAAATTAAAAGGGACTGTGAAGTATTTTTCTTTTTTTTGAGGGAGGGGCCCATCAGATATTCACAGGGCTCCTCCTTGACTCTTTGGACCCTAGACCGATGTACTGGCTGAACTCCAGTCTTATAGGCCCTGTTCCCATGTGTTAGAGAGAAGGAAACAGGAAACTACTCCAGTGTGTCATCCTTTAAATCCATGGATGAAGTCTTCAATGGGGGTCCCAATGACCTAATGAACTAAAGGATATTACTTTACTTACTTTAAAATTTCAGTCAGATACAAACACCATTGTACTTGGAATCATTTTATATGTTTTATTTCCTTCAAGTTGAAATATGTGACAAGATTCTACTTGATTACCTCTTTCTTAATTTCTTTCATAATTAATTATTCCACTGTTATTCCAAGGATGGTGGATTGGCAGAATTGTTAGAGCATCGGACAAAATGCCCTGTAGGATTTGTTCCAGTTCTTTATGTTCTGAGTTCAAATCCCACCAAGGTCAACTTTCCCTTTCATCTTTCCGGGGGTCAATAAAATAATGTACCAGTCAAGTACTGGGATTGATATAATCAACTTACCCCACCATAAATTATTTATTTATTCCTTTATTCCAAAGGTGGCGAATTGGCAGAGTTGTTAATGCATTGGACAGAATGCCTTACTGTATTCATTCTGGCTCACTGCACTCTGAGTTCAAATCCCGCCACGGTCAGTTTGGCCTTTCATCCTTCCGGGGTCGATAAAATAAAGTACCGGTCAAGTACTGAGTTGTTGGCCTCGTGCCTATGTCAGAAACAATTATTATTTATTCCACCATATAAGAGGCACAATGATTGTTGCTGTTGTTGTTATTGTTGTTGTCGGCGACAGCGGCAGTAGCGTCGGCATTGTTGTGTAGCCCCAGGTCAGCTTTGATTGACCAGACCTACAGCATGCAAGTAGTTGGCTGAACAACTAGGCCTGACCCACAGATCTGTTATTCCTTATATACTATACCTCTGCCTATTGGAGGACCCTACTGCACATTTCGACATGAAGTGATCAATTATATGCAGGGTAGTGTGACAGTTTGGACCTATTGTTTTCTCTCCACTGCCCAGTCTATTTTTGCATGCTGGTTGTTGTTGTTGTTTAACTCCAGGTCAACCCTGATCATGCAGAGCTATGATCAAAGGCGTTCCAGTCACACCACCCCCCCCCATCTTTTTTGTATATTTATGACTACACTGTTCAATGTATCCTTCCTTTTTTAAGACAATATGTGTGATTTGAGGGAGATTTGACTGCTATTTCTTGCAGGTCGAACAACCACATAGAAGCTCCCTTATTGGCTTGTCTGTATGCCTGTAGATTCTAGTGGTGGTCACAGCAGAGGAGGGCAAGATAGACTAGGTGAGAGTGCAACAGTTACTGTTCCTCTGTACTTATCATTGGTGGTGTATATTCCAGCACAGTGTTGAGGGCCAGTGAAGCTATTGATGTTGCAGCTATTTCTGTGTGTGTATGTGGTTTTTTTTTTAATGTTTCTCTGGGTTGAGTGGGAGAGATAGTGTTTTTAGGATGCTGTTGTAGCACTGTTCTGGGGTGTTGTGTATATGTCTCGGTGTTTGGAGGTGATTTATCACAGAGCAGAAGGGACTGTGGGAGTAGGAGTTTACTGTGGCAACAAACTGTGCCCCTCACATGTCCAGAAAGTCTTTCATTTTATGGGTGTAGTCTATATACAATCTGGGACAATGTGAAGTGCACTGTTTTGTGTTCTTTGTAGTTTATTAAGTTTTGTTTTAGAGTGATGGGGGCCCCATACAGGGCTGACATAGTCCCTGGTGGATCAATTGTATTGTTTGTACTGATTGTTAGATCAAGGTGCTACTGACTATATGACCAGAAGTTTAAATCTTTCTACAGCCTCTGTGCTTTATCCCTGAGCAATGCATATAACTTTGATTGCTCCAGTTTGCCTGGGTAACAAAAAACAAGTTCAACTCCTATGTCACAGTTGAGTGATTAGCAGTTGGATTGGCATCTAGCTGTAAAAATAATTGCACCAACAAAATAAACATCCCATCCCTGTAGATATGGAAAAATTGATGCAAAATATAAAAAGAAAAGTATTATGGCAATGGAATGGCTGAAGCAGTATAGGACCAGACTAAATGTCTTATAGTAGTTAGTATGGTCCCTCTACAATTCAAATTCCATCAGTATTGACTTAGCTTTCACACAAACTCCAGGTTGATAAGATAGGTACCAGTATTGTCCATATGCCATTCCCCATCAAATTTGTGGCTTTATGCTAATGTGATAAATCATTATTATTTCTTTTGTCAGTTCTGGCTCTCTATAGACTAACCTAACTATATCATTCCAAGTCTCTTCAGATACTAATAGCCAGATACGAATAACAACATTTCTCTAATCAGCTTCTATCACATTCCATTCTTATCAAACCTCTGTATCACTTCAGACCCATTCTCATGAATACAACACTTGGTACATATATAATTTCTGAGCATCTTTCAAATCCATCTAATCCTTTAGCATTTGTTCTGGCTCACTGCGCTCTGAATTCAAATCCCACCGAGGTCAACTTTGTCTTTCATACTTTCGAGGTAGATAAATAAAGTACCAGTCTAGGGCGGTGGAATCAGTAGAGTGTCGGACAGGATATCTTGTGCTATTTCTTATGAGTTCATATCCTGCTGTGGTCTACTTGGGTGGTAGACTTAAACCGTTGCCTGGTTTAACACTATCACGTGGCCCTTAGGTGCCTTTAGTGGAGTCCACTCTCTTGCAAGCATTCAAGCTAGGTCTCCAGTTTAAAAATACCTTTCTCCCTCACTCCCACCAGTCTCAGAGCCCTGAAATAGGGTGATAGGCACCGCATTCCCTCCTGACCAATCGATAATAATTTTTTTTTAAATAGCCAAATCCATCTACTATATAGACAGTGCTATTTGTTCAAAGCAGCAATACCTGGCTTTATTGAAATCTTATCTTTGCTAGTAGCAAAACTCCTACTAAAATCTCACAGTAGGTCATTTTTTTCCTTATTTTCATCATTTTATCATTTTTATATGAATACATAAATATTACTAACATTTACTGCAATATGCAAATATTGAAGTCAGTTGAAAAGTTAAATTTACACAAAAGACTTAGTATACATTGATTGTTTCAAACTTTATTTTTAAAAGAATACAGTGCCATCAGAATCAAGCCGTCACATTGTTAACAATCTGAAAGATATTTATAAAAACAAAACAAATATGAGAAAATATATAAAACTGAAGATAGTCAAATGATTTAGTTGACAATATTAATTTAGTTGACAAAAACTTTAGAAATTGTTGGAAAAAATTCGTTAGGTTGCTGTGGAAATAAAATCACAAACACCTTGTCTTATGAATTGAGATACAGATTATAAGAATTGAAATCTCAAGTCTTCATACCTTTTCTAGTATACTTTTAAAAATTGTTAATAGCTAATATTAATTTCTTACATAGACACATGGCCAAAAACTTTTGTGGAGGGTATAGTCAATTAGGACGACCCTACTACATGACTGGTACATGAATCAATCCTCATTCTAACCTACCGAAGTTCCTGTAGTTTATTATTGTAGTAGTGCAGCAGAAAGGGTAGAATGCAGAATAAATTTCTTGTAGTATCTATTATGTTGCTCTATGTTATGAGTTCAAATTACATGAAGGTTCAAATTTTCTTTTCCTCTCTCTGGGGCCAATAAAATAAATACCTGGCAATAATATTAGATAATTCCTTCTGATCCATCTTTTAAACTCACAGGTTAGAAACAGAATATGATGAAAACATTGCATGCAAGAAGTAGCAACTGTTCCAACCAACTAATTTAAAAAATCATGTACAGTAACACTTAATTAGAATTTATTCATCATCATCATCATCATTTTACGTTCATGTTTCCATGCTAGCATGGGTTGGACAGAAATATCTTGAGGCAGCATTTTACGGCAGGATACCCTTCCTGTCACCAACCATACTGATTAAGTATGGAAATCCTACCACTGAACTACTGAATGGCCAGGCATTTTGTTATTTGGAGATGTAAACAAACTCACCGGCCGATCGATAAATGTTCAGCAGTGACAAGCACAAACACACAAACACATACATATATACATACATACATACATACATATACACAACAGGCTTCTTACAGTGTCTGTCTACCAATTCCACTCACAAGGCATTGGTCGGCCCGAGGCTATAGTAGAAGACACTTGCCCAAGCTGCCACGCAGTGGGACTGAACCTGAAACCACGTGGTTGCAAAGCGAACTTCTTAACCACGCAGCCATGCCTGCGCCTATCCATTTAATAAACAAATCTCCACTCACCAACATGCTATAACCACTGACCCATCAACAAGCTGTATCCCCATTACGTCTCTTCTATTTATACTGCACCTCTGAACTTGCCAAATGTATAATACAACCATTTAACCTCTTCCCATCTCCCCAACAGTATTTGATCCCTACCAGAGTTCCTACTAAATACTTTAGAACTGTCTCCCTTTGAAACTCTTTCTCCATGTTTTTTTTCACCATCAGTTGACCTTAAATAGTTTGAATTGAATATCACCCCCTCCTCCTCGTCATCATCCTTCCAGAGTAGATAAATAAAGTACCAGTCTAGAGCGATGGACTGGCGGAATCATTAGATGCCGCCTTGCTGTATTTGTTCTGGCTCTTTGCATTCTGAGTTCAAATCCACTTGGGTGGTAGACTAATCTGTCACCCAGTTTAACACCATCACCTGGCCCTTGGATGCCTTTAGCAGAGTCAACTCTGCTGCAAGCATTCGGGCCAGGTCTCTGATCTGGGGATACCTTCCTCCCCCCCCCCACTAGTCTTGGAGGCCCTGAGAAAGGGTGGCGAGCATTGCTCTGCTTCCTGACTTAGCGTTAAAAAATAATCATCATCATCAGCAACAACAACATTTGTTTTCCCTTGCTGGCATGATTTGGATAGGTCTGCTGTACATCATATTAGTACTCATCTTGATCTTTTATCATCCCACCTGAGAAGTCCATCTTCCTGAAATCCAACCTCACCACTTCTTCCCCATAATCATCATCATCAGCAACAACAACACCTCTACCTCCTCCTCACTCAGTACTCATTGTTCTTTCACATCACATATCCAAACCAACCTAAACAAACTATTCCTATTCCCCACTCTAGGAAGGCCTGCAAGGGTTGTTATGGTAACAACACTTCTTACTCAAACTAATTTTCTTTCTTTCTAATGTTAATTATTGAACAATGAACAAGAATTTGATTTTTGGAAACAAATTATAAACAGGAATGTATGATTTTGTCTAAATTTCTGAGATGATGAATTATTGTTATTACACACCGGTTTATTTTGACTAGTTTCCTCATCCTGGTTGCTATGATTACAACGTTTTAGCTGCTGTACCCTCTGGCCTTCTTCAGGTGCCTGTCTTAGTAGAGGATGTTCCCATTCTGTTGTCCATGCCTGATATCCTCATATTAGTTATTACTTTTGTGATTTTGCTTGCCCATTCTGCTTAAAAAAGTAATAACTAATACGAGGAGATCCCAGGCATGGACAATGAAATGAGAACTATCTACCCCCCGACATTTGAATAAAGGGTTTGGTTCAAAATTCCGAGAAATTCACCTAATAAGACAGACACCTGAAAAAGGCCAGGAGGTAGGACGGCCGAAACGTTGTGATCATAGCAACCAGGATGAGGACACTATTCTGAATAAACCAGGATGTAATAAAGAATGTATGACTTACCTTACTATCTGATATTGTTGGATTCCATTTTGGTAAGTCTTCAGTTCTGAAAACCAGATCTTCCCATAAATCTCGTGCACTTATGTTTAATATAGCCTTCATAAGAAACAGACAAATGTAATTAATTATATTTAAATAAAAAATCATTTTCCATACTAACACAGATGAGACGATTTTTAAAGATGAAATATTTTTATGTTGTTGAAGCTAATGTTTTTGTAGCTAGGTGTACTTCCTATCCAAACCATTCAGCTTTAAAGTGAGAGTGGAACCTGTTCTTAGAGTAATGTATTTTTTATTCAAAGGTCAGAGTCCCAGAACTCCTGACGGAGTTGTAGGGGTACCATCATGTAGGGGCACCATCATGTAGGGGCACCATCATGTAGGGGTACCATCATGACCCACGGCGGGGGGTCTAGAATAACCTTTAAACCTAGCAGAGCCCATCCCTCTCCAGGTCGTAATACTCATTTTTGCTAGCTGAGCGGACTGGAGCAGCATGGAGTAAAGTGCCTTGCCCATGGACACAACGCGCTTCCCTGATTGGGAATTGAAGCCACAACCTTACGATCATGAGTTCAGTAGCCTTACCACTAGGCCACGCACCTGTACAGTTTTGATTAATAGCGCAATACAATGTCTTTTTGCTTGTAGTCATTAATCTAGCACCTTAACTGCATCATCCCTATACCTCTTAATAAGCTATAAATAAGAAATGTAACAGCCAAAAATATTTATAGAAGATAATATTAGTTAAGTAGAAGAGATAGGTTAGATATTATCCAGTACTGTTTAAAGAGTCAACAAATAGTGTTTTTCAACATAGTAGACACATCACTGTAAAATACAACTCAAAGGAGGTGTCATCCTTCTTTTCAGAAATTTCACTACTTACTTCCAGACATTGAAATTCATTCACAGCTGGCCAAGTTGATAAGGCACTAACTAATTAGTTAATGTAGTGATGGTTCATACCTTCTCATTATGTTGTGCCTTAACGAGGAAACAACTCTTAACATTAAATCTAGTTATAATTAGAAGGCACAGTAGCCTCTTTATTATTAGTAGTGTGGCAATACATTATTTGCTAATTTGCAGTACTGTTCCAAACCTCCTACAGACCCAGAGGCCACATTGTCACTGGAACTGCTAGAAATAGCAGCCAAATCTCCCTCAAATCACATCCTACTGTTAAAGAAGAATACGTTGGACCATGTAGTCCCTGATATACAAAAAGTGGGATGGTCATGGCTGGAAAGTTTTTGATCATAGATTTGCTCGATCAGAGCCTACCTGAAGCTAAACAACAACTGTTGCTGAATTCCTTAAAAAATGAAAATTTGTAAACATTAATGAAACTGGACCTACATTCTATTCTAATAGTAAAAAGCAGACATGGGTAACCTTTCTTTAGCAGTAGGCCATATAAGACACTGCTCATCCTTATTTGGGTTAGACCACTAAAATAATAATTTAATAAACACTGTATGTAGTACAGATTACACTATATATTACACTAAACAAATCACAAAGATAAATTAGAGCTGGACCTAAAGATTATGTTACAAAATTTTAGAAAGAAAATTATTATGTTTACATAATCAAGACTTTACGTGTGCCAAGCAAAAACAAAAAAAAGGAAAAAACTGCATGTGGGCCGAGTGCCACAGGTTGACCAAGCCTGGTATAGAGCTTGGCTAATAAGTTTTTGTAGACATTTTAAGTATGAGCGAGATGTGGTATCCTGGCCCGTCTAGGAGAGTGGTGACTCCAAGTAAGAACTGACCGGGACTGAAACCACCCGTCCAACCCATGCCAGCATGGAAAGTGGACGTAAAGTGATGATGATGATGATGATGATTTAACCATAATAACAATATAGATAATGAATCCAAAATCAATGTTCTTAACTATGTGAAATGCTAAGAGTACCGAAGAAATAGGCTTAGCAATGAACATGTTCAGTTGACTTACAACAGTTTGGTAACCACAAGAAATTCTTACCTGCAGGAAAAATATTTTATTCCCCACATTGGATTTTTTACTTAATACAAAGCCTTCTGTAGCATCTTTTCCACATTGAAATTTCCAGTTATTTTCTGATTTATATAAAGAATAAACTTGTTCCCAAGAGTCTTTTCCCATTTTTATGTATGCCAAATCCATCTGGAAAGAAAATATTATTTTGATCACTTTTGGAAGTCGCCAATGTTTTTAAATTCAAGTTTAAAGAGATAGTCAACAGTTACTCGCACAAAACTACATGTGTAATGAATCAGATGGGATAATTTGAAACGAGAAGTAATGTCAACGATACCCTTTTTCAATAAACCTCTTTTAAAAACTGTAAATATGTGTCTTTTAAGATCATTTTTCCTATTATTTCCCTCTAAAATATTTCGAAAATTCAATTATATGATTTTTTGCAATTTCAAACATTCGGTCTTCATATTTTTCGGCCCTCTAATTTTTCAGTCTTCTAATTTCTCGGCCTTCTCATTTTTTGGTCTTTTCATTTTTCAGTGTTTTGAAATTCGGTGTTATCGCGTTCGGTCTTATGATCGGCACCCACTTGCACAACTATATAATAATTCTACTACATATGAAATAGATTATCTTTATTGGCTAATGATAATTTTGTTGTTATCGGAAAGGAATCTATCTAGCCAATTAGCATATTTCCCAAAGAAATACTCTTCCATATGCATGTCATAACCAAACTATTTCCATGTACACAACCTCTGCATTTACATGATCTAGCACAACTATCTAGACACAGTAACACTCCAGAACACTCACTACAGTACCAACCCACATTAACTTACAATTACATATGATGATGGATTCTCCGTCAGTTTCAATGATGAGTGTTCCACTGTTCGATCAATGGAATGGCCTACTCATTGAATTAACATGAAAGTGGCTGAGCATTCCACAGACATGTGTACCCTTTAATGTAATTCTCCAGCAGAATCAGCGTGACAAAGCTGGACCTTTGAATTACAGGTACAATCTATAATAATAAATGCAAATTTCTGTGCATGTGTCCACACAGGTTGTTCTGTCTCTCTGTCCCTCTTATCTATAACTAGCCAAAAGCCGCCCTCTGGACGGCGTTTTGGCTTGTATGTATATATATAATGTACAAATACATATATCATCATCATCATCATCATTTTATGTCCACTTTCCATGCTGGCATGGCATGGGTTGGACGGGTGATTTTGGTCCAAGTCAGTTCTTATTCAGAGTCACAACTCTCCCTAGACAGGTCGGGGGAACAGGTCTTGCTTGCACAGATACACACACACACAGCCGTAGAAACCAAGCCAAACGAAACATACATGTGAGGTATGGTCCCCTGACCCATCTAGGAGAGTGGTAACTCCATTCACAATCAACGCAGGCAGAAATCACCCGTCCAACCCATGCCAGCATGAAAAACGGATGTAAAATGATGATGATGATGATGATGATAAATATATATAGTATGAATTGTCACCATTAGCTATTTCTGGACTTTTCTTCTCAGCTCGATACTTTATCTTAAACAACCTCCTAAAAGAAATGAAATCAAAGTATAAAGATCAGCAGCATATTCTTATATAGAGGATTTAATAAGTAGTCATCTTAGAATTTATATATACTCTGCCATTGTACTATACTTTGACAACATGCAACCACAACCCTTGAAGTTGCTACAAATGCTTTGTCTAACAATCACATGATCTCACAGCCATAACATAGCAAAATACTGCATCCTAAAGGAAATAGCAATAACTTTAATATTTAACCCTTTCATTAACATATTTCTAATGAGATACACTGCCTATGATTTTCAATTCATTTTGAAAATAATCAAGAATTTGGAGGGATTTAGTAAAATAACTTTTTCGTTATTAAGTTAATGTTTGGAAAATAACTTAACAAAAAGTTCTTATATAAATTTATAATAGAAGGTTTAAATTTAAATAAGAACACTTTAAAACCAATGTTTTTTTTATTATAGGACCAGGGGCAGTTTCAGGTGGGTTGGTAGTAAAAGGGCTAAACTTTGATGATAGAGAAAAAAAATAAAGGATAATGATGTTTTTAATTAGTTACAAAGTCCTTTTTTGAATTGGTGACATAATCAATTGACTTGCACCTATAATCTTATTGGCCCTTCATTTTTCATCTCCCGAAGGATGAAAAACAAAAGTCAAATCTGTTGGAATTTTGAATGTAGAAATGTAAAGAATGAACACAACTATCATAAAGCCCACTATAGTAGTTAGTGACAACTCCTCTGACCTAAGGAGAATAACATTTTATGAAATATGTTAAATGGCTGTGTGTTTAAGAAATTCACTTTGCGGCCATGTGGTTTCAAGTTTGATCCCACAGCACAGTACCTTAGGCAAGTGTCTTCTATCATAGGCTTGGGTTGACCAAATTCTTGTGCGTGAAATTTGGTAGATAGAAACTGTGGAGAAGCCTATTGTATATACATGTATATATATATGTGTGTGGGTGTTTGTATCGGCATGGGCTGGCAAAATCGATGTGTCAAACGAAAATACCTTGTGGTATTTTGATCCGTCTCATTATGCCCTGTTGACTTTGCCTTTCGTCCTTCTCCGAGGTTGATAAAATAAATACGAGACAAAGTACTGGAGTCGACATAATTGACTAAAACCTTGAAGGCAGTGCCCCAGCATGGCCACAGTCCAATGACTGAAACTAAGTAAAATAATATCAACAAATATCAGTGGAAATGAATCAGGGATTCTAAAGTTCTACAGGTCAGCTCCTAAATTTCCTAATTTATGGAAATAATATGATCTACAACCTCAAATAAACTAGAATCATGATGAGTTAATGAAGGAGCCTCTATGTAGTTGCTCACCATGCTAGAAATAGCAACTAAATGTCTGACATATCACACCCTACTATCTTAAAGAATGAAGGTCACATTGGACAATGTAGACCGAGATATAAATAAAAAGATGAGATGGTCTTGGCTGGAACCTGGAGCTAAACAACAACCCAGAAGCCTAACAGAGATAATACCAATATTTGGTGTGTTGGATACCCAGTCTATAATAAAAACCTATTGACTCATAAGAAAGAGGTCACTAGAGTATAAACAACATAGAAAATTTCATTAGTTTGTAGTGTTGAGTTCAGATTCCTCTATGAGTAACATTTGAAGAGGGATATATTCCATCACACTAACTTGTTCTAGGAACAGTACAAAATCTTCAAGATGTGTCCCTTCCAAAAAATCTCAATGGAGTAAAAAAAGGACACATGTTTATAACAGTGAACAGGTTTCTCATGATTAAGACAGCTTTTAACATTATATTAGTGTTTAAATACTGCTTATCAGACACCTGGTATAACAACATATCCAGTTGTACATGTGGTCAGCATGTCAAAATTAATACTTTCTGATAACAAGTTTGTAGTAACAAAGGCAGTGAATTGGCAGACATTAGAACGTTGGACAAAAATCATCATTTTACATCTGTGTTTCCATGCTAGCATGGGTTGGACAGAACACTTTTGAGGCAGTATTTTACAGTTGGATGCCTTTCTTGATGCCAACAATACTTATTTTAAGTATGGGAATTATACCACCAAACTACCAAATGGCCAGACATTTTGTTTTATGGCGACGTAAACAAACATTACTGGCTGCCTCAGTGATAAACGGTGTCAAACGATAAGCACATGCATGCACACACACATACATGTGTGTGTGTGTGTGTGTGATATATATATATATATATATATATATATGACAGGCTTCTATCTCAGTTTCCATCAACCAATTTCACTCACAAGGTATTGGTCAGCTATAGTAGAAGGCACTTGCCCAAGATGCTACGTAGTGGGACAGATCCCTGAACCTAGTGAAGTACTGAGGCTGATTAAATATTCCTATAAAGCATCCTATATGTGAATGGAATCATAATAAAAAACAAGACAAGTTTGAGAACTATATCTCTGACTCATATCCTACCGACGTCTACTTAGCATTTCATCGGTCCATTTGATCAAATATGTCCTCGATTAACTAAGTCTAATATTGAGAGAAGCAATTCAGTAATCGCAATAGAATAGAAAATCTTATATGTCTAAACTTTTAATATGAGTTATGATAATTAAAGTTTTGGACTATTGACCTCATTCTTTGTGTTACCATTTATACAATGTTTTAATCGGCTTAATATCTGATCTTGTTAGGTGTCATATTTTTGAATATATACATTGTCCTATGCTGGGTATTTAGAAATAAAGGTTCCAAGTTCAAATCCAGTATAGGGCAATGTACATATTCAGGAATAGGACACCTTGATGACAAACAAAGAGCGAACCAATTAATACATTGTGTAAAGGAAAATAAAAAAGATGAAATTAATAGCCAGGTAAACTTTAATTATTATAAAATAGCTATGAGCTTAAATAAAGTACTGGTGGCTTACTGAACACACGGTCATGAATTCAAACTTTCATAAAAGTATTCTGCCACTATGTTGGGTAAGGTACATAACATTACTTGCCTTAGTCTACTTGGCTAGGTAGCTAGTTCCTCTCCAACTTTACTGCTGTGAGTGCTAAGCAGTAGAAAAGTTATCCAGCATTAATAATAATAATTGCTGTAACAACAATCTCACTCATGCTAATGTGGAAAAATGATGTCAAGAAACATTCAAAGTAAATTTCTGTTACATTAAGTTCATGTCCAGTAAGAGTCATCATCATCATCATCATCATCGTTTTACATCCGATTTCCATGCTGGCATGGGTTGCACAGCTGATTTCGGTCTGAGTCAGTTCTTGTTTCAGGGTCACCACTCTCCAAGACAGGTTAGGGGACCACATCTTGCTTGTACATTTCATTTGGCTTGGTTTCTATGGTTGGATGTCCTTCCTATCATCAACCAATTTACAGAGTGTACTGGGTGCATTTTATCGTGGCACCAACACTAAAGAGGTTGCCATGAAAAACACATTTTTAAGTAATTGGGTTACATAATATCAAAAAGGTGTACATTATTTAATATTATTTTCCATCAAAACTGAAATGATTTTCAGCTACCTATATTTTTTTATACTATACACCATAAATGATTTCCTATTTTTGTAACCTGGAACCTTGACAAGTTCGATGTTACTAATCAGTCATGAACATGAGCAATATTTGAACTTTTGGATTTCTTTGCACTCGTCAGATGTGTATAATAATCGTATATATAAATATATGTTATCAATTATAAATACTTTATTAAATGATAATAATTTCAGCATTTATGTACAAAAAAAAAAAAGAAGAAATTTGTCATAATTTATTTTGTTGAATAAAAAATTTTAAAAAATCATACATTTTAGAGTTTCTATTTTTTATATAAATCACAGAAAAAAATTACCAATATGTTTCAAGTAAAATTCCAAACATTTCTTATTACTGAGTCAAGGTCACAGGTGGAATGTTTATTTGCGTTTCAGAAATTCATCTCTGAGCCATTGAGATTCTTGATAAAATATTGGATCACCAAGTTTAAGAGCAGTTCGTTTATAAAAGTAGTAATAAAATATAGCACCTGTAAAAATGATAAAGGTTTTGTTAGTTAATTAACAGATTTTCATAACAAATATGTATTAAACATTTATATTCTTAGAATCATTTTTATAACAAAAATTATTTTCAAGTAACGAAAACATGGGAGATTTTATAAACAATATTGAAATATGATTTCGGCCAGACCTTCTTTTCTCTTTAAACTTACAATTGCTTAATGTGATCAGTTAATTATTTTACTGATTTTGGTCTTTGGACTGCAGCTACGCTGGGGCACCACCTTGAGGGGTTTTAGTTGATTACATTGCCCACTCCCCGTACTTTGGTACTTATTTTATCTATCGTATGGCTAAGCTCTATTCAGCTTAAAGGGATGTAACTTGTATGGAATAAATACCAGGAGATATGTTTGTTTGATGCACTGATTTTTCGGCAATCTCTTGCTGAAAAATACATGCATGCACACATGTGCACACACACACAGGTGCAGGTATGGCTGTGTGGTTAAGAAGTTCACTTCATAACCACCGGGTCGCGAATTTGATCCCACTGCATTGCACCTTGGGCAAGTGTCTTCTACTGTAGCCTCTGACCGTGTGAGTGAAATTTGGTAGACAAAAAATGTGCAGAAGCTCGTCGTATATATATATCATCATCATCATCATCGTTTTATGTCCATGTTTCCATGCTAGCATGGGTTGGACAGCGATTTCTTGAGGCAGCATTTTACAGTCGGATGCCCTTCCTGTCACCAACCATACTGATTAATGTGTGTGTGCATGCGCGTTTGGCTTCATGTTGACATCGCTTAACCCTTTCATTACTATATTTCTAATAAAATACACTGCCTATGATTTTCAATTAATTTTTTAAATAATCAAGAATCTGGAGGGATGTAGTAAAATAACTAATTTTCTCATTTTTAAGTTGGTGTTTGGAACCTAACTTAACAAAATACTCTTACATAAAATTGTAATGGAAGGTTTGAATTTAAATGTGAGCATTTTAAAACAAAGGTTTTTTTTCATTATGGAACCGGGGAGGGGGGGGGGCTTGAGGCGGGTTGGCATCAGAAGTATTAAGCAACTGGTTTCATTTGTTTATGTCCCACACAAACAATAGTGGTTCAATGGGCGAAGATCAGTGCAACAAGTCCCATAATTAGAAATAAATTAGGTTTGGCACCAGGAAAAGCATCTGGCCATAGAATACTGCCTCAAAAAATCTCGTCCAATCCATGCCAGCATGGAAAAGCAGATGTAAAAATGATGATAAGGAGCTTAAGCATAGTTTCTGTCAACCAAATTTCACTCACAATGCATTGGACAACCCAAGGCTATGGTAGAAGACACTTACCCTAAGTGCTTGTAGCACAGTGAGATCAAACCTAGAACGAGGTGGTTGCGAAGTGAACTTTTTGACACATAGCCATACCTGTACCCATCATTAAAAAAGATTCCATTATAT
>JAOPJM010523720.1:0-10500 GCA_027124095.1 Muusoctopus leioderma
TATAGTTTAATTATTCTTGTGAATTTGATAACACGGCACTGTGTGGAACTGTGTCCTACAGGATGTTAAGAGTTAAAGAGCTGAAAGAGACATTAAGTGAAGAGTTGATAAACATGGATCAGTCTGTCATTGATAATTTAATCAAATCCATGCCTAATCGGGTGAAAGCTGTGATATTAGCTTAAGGAGGGCCTAAAATTACTGAGACAAACTTTCATTCATTTTGGATAATTTTTCATAAAGTTATTACAAGTTAAATTAACGTTGTGTTTTATTACTCTGGCTATATAGTTATCATAGGCCACTGTATACATAAACATATACATATGTATACAGTATACAATCTTTTATCCGAAGCTCCCAAAACCAAAGATTTTTTCCATGTATGTCATCTGCGCACAAAAGCTCACGTTTGGTGCCAACATGATCCGACGTGACCTACGCTCAACCCACGCCATACAGTTGAGTCTAAGTGTTCCTACCATACAGTTGAGTCTAAGTGTTCCTACCATACAGTTGAGTCTAAGTGTTCCTACCAGTCAGATGTACCACTGCTGCTCACAGATATTTTGTTTACTTTTGGTGATTTTTTGATTTTAAAGACTGTGAAAATGTCAAAAAATGCTGCAGATTCCCCTATTGGTAACAGTGAGAAGCAGAAAAAGAAGGGCATAAAGTAGAGTTATTACAGAAGCTTGATCTTGGTGTATCTGTGCAGTGCCTTACTGAAGATTATGGTGTAGGAACTACCACCGTATATGACTTAAAGAAATAAAAAACAAGCTATTAAAGTTTTACAGTGACAGTGTTGACCAGAAACTAATAAAAAATAGGAAAACATTGCATAGGGCAAAAAACGAAGATCTTGACTGTGTGGTGATTGAGTAGGTTCAACAATGAAGAAGTGACTGTTTGCAGAGACTGGTTTGATGGTCACGAAACAAGCTAGAAAATACCATGGAGAACTAAACATTGAAGGTTAAGTGTGAATATTCAGAAGGTTGGCTGCAGAAATTTAAGAAGCGTCATGGTGTAAAATATTTGACAATCTGTGGTGGAAAAGCTGCTGCTGATAATGATGCAGCTGAATGTAACATTGATGGATTTGCCAAGATGGTATCTAATGAAAACCTTAGTCCAGACCAAATTTACAATGCTGATGAAACAGCCCTTTACTGGCACTATGTCCCTAAAAAACATTAACAATGGCTGATGAAAGAGCACCATCAGGTTTCAAGAACACTAAGGATAGGTCACTATTATTGGGTGTGCACATGCTGCAGGAACACTCAAGTTGGCAGTGCTTGGAAAAAACCAACATCCGAGATGTTTTCAAGGTGTAACAAATTTACCTGCATATATATATACATGCATACACAGTACAGAAATAAGTGTAACATCAACTTACCTGAGCTAATGAAAATATAATGAGTCCTAAGTGTGGTTTATAGATAACAAGGAACATTGTTATGGCAGCTTTAACAATCAGAAGTAGGCTCTCTATCAACACCTGAAAAAGATATATAATCATCATTAACATCATCATCATCATTTTTGTTGGTTTTTTTGTGCTGGCATGGGCTAGACAGGTTGCCATGGTCCAAATCAGTTCTTATTCAGAGTTACTACCCTTCTAGGTTGGGGGGTCTATGCATCGCTCGTACATTTCATTTTTTGGATGCTCTTCCTAACACCTATCACTTTACAAAGTGTACTGGGTGCATTTTATCAAGGCACCATGACTAGAGAGGTTGTCTTGTCCTCAGCAAAACTAAAGAGTCCTCTCTACCCTACATTGTCTCTGTTCATTCACTGACACCAGAGAGGTTGTCTCGTCTGCAACAAGATTAACAAAAATCCCCTCTTCCCTGTGTTGTCTCTGTTTGTTCCTTTCTTTCTCACACAACTGAGTGTGTAATCACCGGTACTAGGAGGGTGGGTAGTCTGTGATTGGGCTAAAGAGTCCCCTCCACCCTGTATTGGTCTTGGCTAAAGAGTCCCCTCACCTTGCATCGGTCTTTATTCTTACTGCTCATAGGTCAACATGTTAGGCTTGATACCAAATAGGGGTTAGTTATCAGGAGGTTCACAGCAGCAGTAAAGACCGCTGGGTATAAGGGTTGCCTCTATTCTAGTCCACAGGGGCAAACTAGTATGGTTAGGGAGTTTTATAGAGAGATAGCTTAGTATCCCTAATATTGTGCCTAGATTATCAGGGGTTTAGCTATCAGGGGTTTCATCGTAGTAGTGAAGACCACTGGGTATAAGGGTTGCCTCTGTACTAGTCCAAAGGGCCAGTGTTGATGT
Organism: Muusoctopus leioderma; assembly: GCA_027124095.1. Classification (NCBI taxonomy): domain Eukaryota; kingdom Metazoa; phylum Mollusca; class Cephalopoda; order Octopoda; family Octopodidae; genus Muusoctopus; species Muusoctopus leioderma. The sequence goes on from JAOPJM010523720.1 coordinate 2,308, forward strand.
CTCCATGGCACTACAACATATGGGAGGGAGTTTTATAGAGATAGCCTAGCATCCCCTCTATATCGTATCTAGTTTATCAGGGAAGGGTCCTTGTTGTGGTGTAATAGCAAATGGGAAGAGGGTTGCTCCAGACACTGTCTATCAAAGCTAAGGGTGTCATCTCTATACTGCATCAGCCCTTGTTGCGGGTATAATAGGAAATGGGCATAAGGTTCTTAGTTGCAGGATGATGCTGTCTCCATGACACCTAGTAGGGCATTTAGATAAAGAAAGGTGGTGACGTATTGTTGGTGTCCAGGCTAATAGACCAATACCTGCCGGGTCCATGTAGTCAGAATAGGCGGTGGGGGTGGAATGGACAAGGTAAACCAGAAATAGATGACAGAGTGGAACACCTACCCATACACAAGCCCTATATCACCTTGAAAGATCACAAAGATACATTCTTATCTAACCCTAAATATAGATTAATAAATCCCACCAAAAATGAACTTGGCATAGTTAGCAAACACATTCTTGATTCAATAAATTTAAAAATCAAACATGCTACAAAATTACCCCGATGGTATGTCGGAGAAACACAGGAGAAACACCGGAGTAATAGGAGACTGAATAAGATTAAATATATATATATATATATATGCATGGTAGCCAAATGCCTCGGCATGTAATTTTCTGTGATAAAACTAAAGAGTACCGCTCTACCTTATATCAGATATTTAAAGTTGCTGCGCTCCAGAATAAATGTTAATGAGTTGTACAGCATGTGTGTGTGAGTATGTTTGCATACATATATATGTATATATACATATATCATTGTTTCATCATCATCATCATCATCATTTTTACGTCTGTGTTTCCATGCTAGCATGGGTTGGACGAAGATATCTTAGGCAGCATTTACGGTCGGATGCCCTTTCTGTCACTAACCATACTGATTAAGTATGGGAATTCTACCTCTGAACTACCGAACAGCCAGGCATTTTGTTCTTTGGAGATGTGTGTAACCCATGCCAGCATGGAAAACGGACGTAAAACGATGATGATGATGATGAAGATGATGATACATACATATAGATAGATAGATAGAAAGATAAATATATAGATATACATACATACATTATATATATATATATATATGCAGTCAAGATGATATTTTTTAAATCGTCCACGCTTTCCCCACCAATCATGTGATATAGTAGTAACTGCTACTTGCCGTGTGTTGGTGGTGAAGCTGTATAGCATAGCCATATTTTGTCTGCTGTATTCTCCATTGCTGGATTATACGTACAGTATCTCTATAACAAAATACCTGCTGATGATATGATCCTTCCCAATTTATACCATTTGGAATTAGCTAAATATTCTGAATATGTATGGGTGATTACAGAAACCATTATCTCCACATGAGATATGGTCCAGGTAAGCTATTGTATTTTTTTCTCTCTCAAAGCATTTATATTCATGTATTTTGTGTTTGTGTTTTACCCTTACATGATTTCTGTCTTCATTTCTCTGCTATTTTTAATGGATAAATATCACCACTCCAGAAGATTTTATTTCTATAATATTTCTCTGTTGAGTGTTAAATAGCACTCTCAGACTATTTAGCTGCATTCAAACTTCCTTTGGATTTTCTGTGGATGGTTTTTTTCACCACCACCAATGTATAAATCCTTGAATATATATATATATATATAGGAAAAATAATAAGTTGAAAATGCACTAAATGTTTTTATATACATAAATTTAACGTACAAAATGAGAAATTGAGATGAAAATAGGCTCAAAGTAGGAAAGATAGTAAGATCAAACTAATGTATAATCATGGTGTGAAATAAAGGTAGTTGAATTTTTTCAAAATCCATAGAATAGGATAGTCATATTTTTTACTTAATAGAAGTAGTTTATAAGATTGTCCCTACTCTAAAGCATCCTACATACAGTTGACCATGAGAGAAGCAGTCTTCTTGTAATTGTAACCCAACAACTTTCATTGTTTGTCCCTGTGATTTGTTGATCGACATGGCAAAACTTAATCATACTGGGAATTGTAAGCCCCTAAACTGAAATGGCATCTCTAATGTTATTAGAGGTATCCTGGGGATAAAAGTATCTTCACCCTTGCCACAACCGGTTTGAAGTTGTGCTTCAATGACATGAGGCTGTAATGCCCTTATTATTAATCTGGTATCATTGCAGAGCTTTGGCGGATCTAAATTTCGAAGCATCACAGGATCTCTAACTTTACGTTGTAGTTGGTGAGGAAGCAACCCTGGAACTTCCAAAGAATTTAGAAACTCTGTTGGATAGATGACAACTTCATTTTGATCAATAACTGTATCAATTGATTTGTAAATATAAGGATCCCCTGGAATATTTTAGAGTAGTTGTTGGTGTATAAAATTAACTGTCACATTTTTTTTGCCAATATTGCTCTTTCACTCAGCCAAGTGAAGTCTCTGTAGATATAATGACTTTGTTGTCAGAGTCCACAGGAACTTTTCCTTCACCAAGTTGTAGCAATTTCTGAGCAAATAGACCTGAATTGTGATCATCATAAATTCTTGCTTGCATGTTAGTTGTAAGCTTCAAGGTTTAAACATTATGCCATAAAAAGGAAGATTTAAAGCATGCTCGAATTTCATCAGCTTTTGTTCCTTTAGGTATAACTGACAGAATCTCTCAAAAAAATCTCCTGATAAGACAACAGACACACCACCCATCAATGTCTAGTGCTTTCTCGCATCTTGTAGGGTTTTGATCAGGGCCTCCAATGAATTTTTATGGGCCATTGTACATTCATCCCAGACTGTAAGTTCACATCTTTTAAAAACCTCTCCCATGCCAGAATTTTTAGTAATTTTACAAAACAGCTTCATCATTAGTAGCTAAATCCAAAGGAAGTTTGAATGCAGAATGAGCTGTGCAACCTCCAGGCAACAGTGTAGCAGCTACATCCTACTGCTACAGCAATTTTGTTTTGCTTGAGAACTTTGGCCAGTAATAACTTTGTGAGAAATGTTTTTCCAGTACTACTGCCTCCATTCTGCTGAGAGATACTATTCACTATAGTTGAAAAAGCAGTTCTCTGATCATGCAACAACTTGTGCTCATTTTCATTGACATATTCAGTTAAGGAGTTGATATCATATGATGTTTCTCTTGTAAGCTCTGCAGCTAAATTGTTAATTTCTGTTCTATTGGTTTGTGGGAGGCCAAATGAAGGTAGTTGTGGTCCATCCATTAACGTTATATTTTACTTGTATGTAAATTAAGGCACTGTTGTGGATTTCATCTGTTTAAACTGTCAATATGCAGGTTAGCAAGTTGTGCTTGGTGCTTAAAATATTCTGAAGAATCATCTTTGTATTTGTTCCATAATTCTAAAGGGTTGCTTACATCACAGGGTTTTAGCAGAATTGTAAATAAATCTCTTAGCCACTTTGGGAATTGGTATACAGCTGCTTCTCTTATCGTCTTCAAGCATTCCACGTTTGTAGCATGCCTCTTGAAATGTCACACAAACATGACCATCAACTGTCTTAAGATCTTCAAAAGATGCTGGCCCTTTAACTTCATGCAGCAACATTCTTAAAAAGAAACACTCATGCTGGCTGGGATGAACAGTGTAAACTCTGCCAAATCTTACATCATGACCTTCAACTTCACTTCCTCTCTTTCTTCTACTCCATCTTTTGTTATTCCATGTGCAATAGGATGGTAACTGGGGATACCATAGAGTTTGAGCAAAGACAACTTCTTGACATAGTTTTAAAAAATGTGTAAGAGTAGTATCTCTAGGAGCAGGGGCTTACTGGGCAGCTGTTTCATTAGTAAAATAAACCCTTTGTCTATTTTCAAAATGAACTGCTAGCTGCTGTACTGCAGGGTATCTTTCATGAATGGGAAAGCTAAAAATTCTCCAAAAGGATTCATTGCTGCTTATGTAACGACCTTGTTGATAGTCACTCCATGATGAAGTTCATCAGGTACATTTTATTGTTGTAGAGCAAACATAGCTGCATCGGTTCCTTTGTTAACATACTTGCACACATACTTAATTGACTTGATAGAATTACAAAATTCTACATTAATATGAGTATTAAATATTTTAGTCAAGAGGGGGCAGTAAGGAACTATCCACCTATTATCAATTTCATTTTGTCCAATTCTCGTAAACCCTCCATCATCAGGTTTTCTTCTGCGATATGAAGATAACCATCATCTGTTTGAGTGTCTTATAAAAATGGTTTTGGTTAATGTTTTGTACATTTATTGTCTTTCATGCAAGGTAAATTGAAATTTAGAGAACCACATGGACCATGCACTGTTTGAACTATTTTAAAGAGGTTTTTTCTGTTTTAGGGTCTGGAAGTTCAGTTGAAATAACAGAATGGATCTGATTAGATAGAATGTTGTTGGTTAGCCACATCAAAATATGAGCATGAGGCAATGCTCTTTGTGCAATTCAATAGTGTACATGTGGCATCTTACTGGCCCCAAAATGTTGGATTTTGTCATTAAGTCCATCAGATTTAATATTTTTGAGTGAAACACTCTGGCTGTGAGGTCACGTCTATGGATCTGTGTTTGTCCAGGTAGTAACTCATTCTGAATTTCCTCCCATTTAGCATTGCATGTAAATGTAATAAATAGGTCCGATCGACCATAGGTGCGAACATATGTCATTGCATCTTGAGTTCTTTCATGCATGTAACGTGGGCTGCCTGTAAAAGTTGGCTAAGCTCTCCTCCAGCTACATCATTGTTGATGCCATCTCTTAGATATATATATTAATTACATCTTAATTCTCTCTAATGTGTTCTAATGCAACACAATCTTTCTGCTTCTATTTTCACATACATATCGACAGTGCATTGATGAAAAATATTTCTAGCCAGCAGAAGATGATTTAGTGAACCATAAATCTGTAAGCATAAAAGTCCATACACGACAGTTTTGCTAGAATATACACCTACTTGGGGAATTCGAAAGTGATATCCATCTTCTCCATAGACAAACAGTAAAGGATAATGCAACATATAAGATCTATGGTTTCATTGATGAATTGCAGAGTATTGTCTTGACTTTTAAGCACAATGTCTCTTTTGCCATGTTCTTGACTAGCAATGATCACAGCAACTTCATTGCATTGTGGGAGATTAAATCGTCTAGCATGTTCTGTAGGAGGTCTATTGTCTGCATCAACGATGATTTTGTATTCTATAGCAGGTACATTTTCTAGAGCATATTTAAAACTTTAAATGTAATTGTTTAAAGCATGAAGCCTGTCTTGAAGTTGGACAATTACCTCCAATCTTGTTGCTGGGTTTCTATTACATCTCTTTTGTGCTTGATGTTGTAAATCTCTATCAAAGTACAATTAAAGATACCTTGGTTCGTCATGAGGTAATGGCTGTAGTGAACCTATTCTGTGATATATTTGACCTTGAACTTTAAATGTAGGCATAAATCCTCCTTCAATAATGATATTAGCCCCAAATGAGGTCATTTGAAATGCAGAATTTTATGCTTGAATCTAAGTGTTTAGATTCAGATGTAATGCGTGTAAGTAGAGTTTTCAAAGGTTCTGGAGGTGCCGAAAGTGCAGGTAATTGAACTTTTCCATTACTACAACACATTCCTGGTGATTCTTTGTCCCACTTTTTAACACCACACTTATCACATATTTTAGACATTGATCCAATAGTAACCATTTTATCAGATGCATAATTATATTGTGGATTTTCCACAGTCAAACATTGAAGGCTCGAGATTGTGTTTGAACGTGTCTTGTTCTGTGAGCCAGATGTCGGACAGCATGTTGTTCCTCTGTTTCTTGCTCTCTGTAAGTTATTTATTTGAATTGTTGTGCTTGAAGTCTGGTTTGACGTTGTTCAGAATTTTCTTATTGTCTATATCCAGCTTGACTTGATGATTCTGCCTGAATTCTAGCTTGATGCAGTTCAACAGTTTCTTGCTGTCTTTGAGTAGCCTGCCTTTCAGCTTCAGCTCGAAGTCTAGCTTTACACTGTTCCAAACTCTCTTCCTCTATTTGAGGAGCCTGTCTTGCAGCTTGTGCTTGAATTCTTTGATTGCGTTCTTCTGTGTCAGCTGCTCTTTGTACTTGCATTCTTTTAATGGCAGAAGACTTTCCATAGAAAATTCATTTCTTTGGTGACATAATTACCTGTATCACTAAACAATATTTTACAATTCACAAAGTTACTAAATCACTTATGAAAGCACTTAGCACTATTTAAACAAATCTGTTTTTGGAAATACTGAATCAATAGCAAGGTGATCTGAGTACTTTCTGTAGTTTGGACCTTGATTTAAGAATTTGCCAGAAAAATATAGAGTTTTCCTGAAGGTAATGTGTCAATCTAGAAAATTATGGTATATTCTATCTTTTTAATATACTCATAAAAATGCCAGTAACATGGACAAGATGCTTTTGGACACATATTTATCTGCTGCTAAACAGTCTATATATATACACAATAAAGAGTGAAACATGTTTAGTGTTGGATTATTGGTTTACTAATGTGGGTATCCATATAATAATGAACGATGAAGGCTGCATAAAGTTTGTATAGGTTTTTATTCCAGGGACGAACATTAATAAGTATTTGAAGTATATTCATGTGGCATACATAACATAATATTGATACCACCAAAATGAAGTGAGAGATATAGCTGTGTGTTGATCAAAGTTGAAAAGTGGTGGAAGAAGTACTAAGAGCAACGAGCGAAGCTGCTTAGTAGTATATGTGTACTCGGCGAGTATGTGTCTATGTGAGACAAAGCCATCAAAACGGCTGTTTAGCTTTTAGTCGCTGTGTGTCTTCAACAAGCTGGTGGTGTCCTCTCCTTTTTTTGTCTTACAACGTCTCCTTTATAAAGAGAAAGACAGGCTCCAGAGAGTCATTCTAAAACGAGCGGGAGCATGATTTAAGTTATCACGTGATTGTGACAACTAATCCATGCTCGGTAAAGTGTGACTAAACGTCGGCAAAATAGTGTACGCCGATTGGCTGACAATGATCAAACGATAAGCAATATGCTTATGCTGGTCAGCCGCTTTTTACCAGGCTTGGAAATACTAACTACGGTGTTCTCCACTACGTCCGATTCTCTGTCTGACAGGCAAAGTCGCTATCGGAATGTGGTTTGACCATGTGTACACTCACTGAGTAGTATAATTCACTACAAATGTATTTATCTCTTTCACTTTATATTCATTATGTATAATAATTTTCTTTGTCGTTCTACTTTAACTTCTCCTAAGTACAGTTGTTGTTTAGCCCTAGGTCAACACTGATCGAGCGGTACAGTTTGTTTCTATATGTAGCTCGCTATGACTGTTGTAATGTATCAGAGGAGGTGCACCAGAGTGATATTCCATGTAAGCATGACAATCTAAAGTTTTTAGAAGTGGAGTAGAGGAAATGGTTAATTGTTGGTGAGTGATACTTTGCTGAACCCCCAAAGCAGTCAAATTGTTGTTTAGCCTTAGGTCAGTTTTGATTGAGCAGACATATAATCAAAGGCATTCCAGCAGTGAGCATCCCGTCTTTTTAAGGGTATACAAGACTACACTATATAGTGTATCCTTTCCTTATTTTAAGAAGGTAGGGTGTGATTTGATGGAGATTTAGCCGCTATTTCTAGAAAGTCGAGCGACCAATTACAGGATGCCTCGTCATTTAAATTAATCTCTAATTTTAGTTTCTATCACTGAAGAGTTCTTGCAATAAACATTTATTTTTTTGAGTACAACTTAGATGTACAGAGTTGTTTCCCCTACATTTATATATTTCTTCATTTTTTTTTATTTTTTTTTACTACAGTAAGCTTTTGAAATAGCAACTTATCTTCAGATGCCATTATTGTGAATTTTCCGTTGTCTAGGAAATTAAGTTTTTATTTTAATGCATTTATTACGTAAAAGGGCGACAGTAAATAAGAAAAAGACATACAGTATAATCAATATCCCTTCATTAGCTGTTAAATGCACAGTTCTTTAGTTTGTTTTAGCCATGCTACAGCAATTCGTGTGCAAAAAAAAAAAAAATCATTTAAAAATAAAATGCCCCCTCCCCCAAATATATATCATCATCATCGCGTTTTACGTCCGTTTTTCCATGCTAGCATGGGTTGGACGGAGAGAGTTATTGAGGCAGAATT
>JAOPJM010523727.1:0-10500 GCA_027124095.1 Muusoctopus leioderma
TGTTCTCAGTGTTTATATAAGTATGTACGTTCACGAGCGTGTTAACAGAATAGCTTACGATCACTTACGGCGAAAACGAACGCATGCGCAGTAATGAGTTACGTAAATATACGCTTGCGACGCGAAACTGCATGATAACCTACGAACGTACACTACAACATTACTTTGATTTCTTAAATTGGTACAAAACTAAATCATAAAATTGTAGAGGAGACGTATAACCAATTCAATTGATTCCGGTACCCACAGACGGTACTGATTTTATCAAACCCAAATGGAATGAAAAGAAAAGAAATACTGTAAAGCACTTAATCAGACGCATTATCGTTTCTGCTATTCAACAGGCATAATCATTTTGTTTACTCGAATAGTGTAATCTAAATCCCAACTGCGCTGGGAATCTAAAGTTTCATTTAATTTGTAATTATTTCAGACTTTACACCGTAACAAAAGTTGCTTAATATAAAGATATCCTCAAAATAGTTTAGTTTTTAATAAGAAAGAAAAAATTACATGAGGTTTAAAGCTTGAAAAAAAATTCATAATTTCATCTCTGCTCTCTTATAAATCCATAGCTATGTCCTTATGTATAAAATTAACATAACTGCAAGCCAAGATACGAATTTCTCATTTATTAAGATATACTTTAATTTATAAACAAAACATTTCTGACAAACAAATCATGCTGACGAAGAATTAAGAACGTAATAAAGCAAAACATTACATATATCGGCACATTTTTAATAAAAGCACCTGTCAAATATAATATTAAATATTTTCAATATAGTAACGGAAACAACAGTAAACTATGACTTGCCATGGTAATTCGAAACCACCAGATTTTTTTGGTTGAGTTACATTCTTTTCGGGAGTATCAACAATCATATCTTCATCACCCGCCATATTTACAACTTGCTTAACGCGCGAAAGAAACAAACCAAAGGGACTTAACTAAGAAAATTCGGACGAAAAATACAGACGAATGACATTTCTTCCTAATTTCTTCTCTGACGTAGATGTTCAACCAGAAACTGTAGAATTTACATCCCCCTATGACACACAAACTTATTCCATGTTATGAACTTTATTAATTGATTTTTATTATCACCGCAGACTATCGCTAGCTTTTCTTAGGAGCTTTTTCTTTGCAAAGTAGCCTCCCGTCGAAAGTCGGTGTTTTCAATTAATCGTGTGAGAGCTCACGACTGATTGAAAACACCGACTTTGGTAACGAACATACGTGATAGCGAACATCATGGTAACGAATATATTTCCATTAACTTGGCAACGAATAAAATCATGCCAACGAACGACTTCGGTACAAAAATAACGAATTAAAATCTAAGGTAACGAAAGGTCGCTAGCGCCCTGCCACGCACTTTTTGTGCGTGGATGTAGGAAAACCTTAAAGTCTTGTTGAATTATTTCCCTTCGTTCATACTATTGTTTTATACGATAGAATTCTGAGGAGAAGGACCAAAAAAAAAAAAAAGGAAACATATCAGGAGAAGATCCGAAGAATGTTTTTTGTCTCAGGCGCGAGCTCACAGACATTGTGAGAACGCATCACCCTATCTTAGAGGATGTTGAGTCAGGTGTGAACTATTTTTCTGGTAAAGTGTTGCAATACCATTGGACTGTCCAGAAGACTAGGCTGCGGCAATCAACTTTGGATAATTTCTTCAAAAATATTACCCATGGCTGTGTGGTTAAGGAGTTCGCTTCGCAACCACGTGGTTTCGGGTTCAGTCCCACTGTGTGGCACCTTGGGCAAGTGTCTTCTACTATAGCCTCGAGTGGAATTGGTAAACAGAAACTGTGTAGAAACTTCTACTATAGCCTGCGAGTGGAATTGGTAAACAGAAACTGTGTAGAAACTTGTCGTGTATGTATATGTATGTATGTATGTATATATATATATATATATATGTATATATATAATCGTTTTTACGTCCATGTTTCCATGTTAGCATGGGTTGGACGGAGATTTCTTGAGGCAGCATTTAACGGTCGGATGCCCTTCCTATCACCAACCATACTGATTAAGTATGGAAATCCTACCACTGAACTACCGAATGGTAGTATGTGTGCATGCGTGTGCTTGTCATCGCTGAACACCATTTATCGATCAGCCAGTGAGTTTGTTTACTTCTCCAAATAACAAAATGCCCAGCTGTTTCGATAGTTCAGTGATAGGATTCCCATACTTAATCAGTATGGTTGCTAACAGGAAAGGCATCTGACTGTAAAATGCTGCCTCAAGAAATCTCCGTCCAACCCATGCTAGCTTAGGAACATGGACGTAAAACGATGATGATGGTGGTGGTGATGATTTTAATTTTTACTCATTGTATTTGGAAAAGAAACCAAGAAACAAAAGTGGTATTTATTGTCGATTGTTTTAATCATTTAACTTTCATACCTATCCCACAACAATTCAGAGAATATCCATTCTTTTATTTTATTTACTGGTTTCAATTCCACTGCCTGTCTTTGTTAACCTTTAAAAAAAATCTTTATTGATGTGAATGCTTAGAATCTCTCATTGATTGGTTTTTAGATATCTCATTTGAAATATTTGGTATTATGTTTCAAAGGCCAGTTTTTGTTGATTATAGAGATAGGGATGTGAAAATTGATATTTGATGATTACAAGTTGGAAGCCTACAATTCTGTGACTGAGAGCCCACCTTAGCCTCTCCTTCTTTGCATATCATTAGAATTAACCTTTTCGTTACCATATTTCTAATGAAATATACTGCCTATGTATTTTCAATTAATTTTGAAAATGATCAAGAATTTGGAGGGATTTATTAGTAAAATAACCAACTTTCTTGTTATTAAGTTGCTGTTTGGAACATAACAAAAAAAGTCTTACATAAAATTATAATGGAAGGTTTAAATTTAAATATGGACATTTCTAAACAAATGTTTTTTTTAAATTATAGAACCAGGGACGGCTTCAGGCAGGTTGGTATCAAAAGGGTTAAGTAACAGATTGACTACAAAACCAGGGAGTGGCCTAAATATGGGATGGTGAACTGACCAGACAGTTGATTGGGTTCATATTTTAAAATAGTTTTGATAGACTGATGTCCTATCCAAAGAGCCAATGTATCTCCCATCTGCTCACTGCTATCAAATTAGTGGGGAGGGGGCTTCTAGCTCTTCAAGCCAAACTTGGTTTGAGCATAAATTTTAAAACAATGTTCTCAAAGTGTTTCCTTCAGCACTTCATGAGGTTTCACTGTTTGCATCTTACTAACTTAGAATACTTTTCCATTATACCTTCAAAAATATTTTTCATTGTTTTTTTTTAATTTAAAATCTAAGAACATGCACACACACAAAGAAAGTAACTTCCTGGCAATCTGGACAGTATTTTACTATTAAATCCATTCCATTCACAGCTTCTACATTAATTTTCCCCTTCCTTCCGACCTATTTTCTACTCACTGCACTTGAAGACCTGTTTTCTTCTTCAATTCTCTATAAACATTTCCTTCTTGTGAACATCTGAAACATGGCTTTTATAGTGTGTGTGTGTGTGCATGTGTATGACTTTCTGTATCAGTCAATATATTTCTGTTAAAATGTATCCACTACTACCCTGCACCCTGAAAACATGATTTTTTTTTTTTTCCTTTTTTTCCTTTCTTTTCTTCAACTTCCTTATGTTCCAGTCACTTCGTTATTCATTGAATCATTTTCATGAAAACTATTTTTACTCCAAAATATTAAAACCTTTTTGACAAATAGCTTTTGTGTAGTAAGGGGATTTTTTTTTTCTTTCCCATAGATTTAACTTAACAATAGCTATATAGTTTCTAACTTCCATTATGTGATGTTTTACATATAAAGAAAGACTCAGTTTTAAATAAAGTTCAGTGTACATACTTTATATTCATATGATTGAGTTGATGAATAGAATTTATAATGTCATTCAGCTCATTAAAATGTCTCGCATTCACTTAGTGTGAAATACTTGTATGCATTCATACATTTTCCTCCACCTTGTCTATTTTGTTATTCAAATTCATTTTGAAATATTTGTATGCGTCATAAATGCACGCATTACTGCTGCACCTTGTTTATTATATTTTCCTTAGTTTTTTGCAAATTAATATATATACTCTTTTTTTATCATTTGACTGTGGCCATGCTGGGGAACCACCTTGCAGGGCAGGGTTTTTAGTCGATCAAATCGACCCAAGTACTTATTTTTAAGTCTGGTACTTAGTCTATCAGTCTCTATTGCCGAACCGCTAAGTTACGGGACATAAACAAACTAGACAGATACGGAGACAAACACAAACACACAGACGTACACACACACACACATTATATACATATATATATATATATATATATATAACTGGCTTCTGCACAGTTTCCATCTACCAAATTCACTCACAAGGCATTGGTCAGCCCAAGGCTATTGTAGAAGACACTTGCCAAAGGTGCCACGCAGTGGGACTGAACCCGAAACCACATGGCTGCGAAGCAAACTTCTTAACCACACAGCCATGCCTGCGCCTATAGTATTCATATTATTTTTTTTATGTCTACCAATATTTTTTGGAAGGGGTCAAAATTTTTGCTTTAATCATTTTTATTCTACCTTTGTAACTACGACATTCCTGAGTCCAAAGCCTCAGTTTCCTCATTGACACAGCAAGAGAGTATTCGGAGTAGTTTTCTCAGCTGAAAACACTGGGTGAACGACAAAATTTGTAAACATACAACTTAACCCTTTTGATACTAACTCGCCTGAAACCACCCTTGGTTCTTTGATAAAAAATCATTTGTTTTAAAGTGTTCATATTTAAATTTAAACCTTCTCTTATAATTTTATATAAGAACTTAATAATGAGAAGGTTAGTTATTTTACTAAATCCCTCCAAAGGCAGTGTATTTCATTAGAAATACGGTAACAAAATGGTTAAACAGAAGTTTCTCCTCTGTTAGAGAAATTTTACACACAGCCTGCTAGAAACCATGATAATTCTATCTGGCATTGTTACCTCTGTACTTTCAGCTAGGGCTATTAAATGTACCTGTTTTCTATTTGATTTCTTTGATAATTTCATTGAGTATGTATGCACTTGATAATTTCATTGAGTATGTATACACCTCTTTAAAGTGTCATGTGATTGCAGATGTGTGCTGCATTTGGGTACGAGGTACAGTATATATATATATATATATATATGCCTTGTGAGTGAATTTGGTAGACAGAAGCCTGTCGTATATATATGTGTGCGCGTGTCATCGCTGAAACCGACCGGTGACATTTGTTTATGTCCCCAATAACCAAATGCCCAGCCGTTCAGTGATTCAGTGTTGTGATTTCCATACTTAATCAGTATGGTTGGTGACAGGAAGGGCATCTGACTGTAAAATGCTGCCTCAAGAAATCTCCGTCCAGCCCTTGCTAGCATGGAAACACGAACGTAAAGCGATGATGATGATGATATATAATGTATGTATGTATGTATGTTTATATCTTTCAACATATATGTAAACATTGGAAAAAAACCAGTGCTCTTCGAATATAGTCATTTGTGTTACAGATGCTTGCTTGTCACTCTTGCCATCAGAAATGCTGTGAACCAGTGATTGGTCTGTTGGTAACCTTTAATCAATGACACCATTGTTCACAAATTGTGATATAAAATAAATAAATATATTTTTATTTATTTTTTAATATCTTACATTTAAAATGTTTACAGTGCTCATTTACTAATTGAAAATGTTCTTTTTACTTAAAAGGTAATTAAAAGAACAAAACAATTTTGTTTTTGAAGGAAGACATTTTTCAAACCTCATCTTTGTGGTTGTGTTTCTATAAAACCCAACATTTCAAACGGTTTAGTCTTTGCTTGTTATCAGGTACCATATTTCTCATGTATATATATTTGTGAGCTGGCTACGATTGAACTCACAAACATTTATATTTTAACATATTGGATAAGAGTGCTGGAACTCTGTGTAAAAAACAAAGATTTGTGAATTCAAATACAGCCTAATCATATGAACATATGCATGGTAAATATGACACCTAATGATAAATAACCACTAAACTGTTTAAAACATTGTATTTTTACAAAAAAAAAAAGATTAGGTTATTTAGTTTAAAACATTTTTCTTTCAGAAAATTAATTACATTTTATGTCAAAATATTTTTAATGAGTAAATGAGCACTGTAAACATTCTAAATGTAAGTTAACATAAAATTCAACAATTCATGCAAATTGCTGTAATTACAGAAGCATTCAATCTTGGCATCATCATCATGATCGTCATCATCATTATCATCAATTTTACGTCCTCTTTTTCATGCTGGGATGAATTGGTTGTGTCATCACAGTCTGAGTCAGTTTTTATTCAGAGTTACTGCCCTCCTAGTTGGGTTGGGAACCATGTCTTGCTCATACATTCCATTTTTGGCATGTTTTCTATGGCTGGATGCCCTTCTGATCTCCAACCACTTTACATAGTGTACAGGGTGCATTTTATTGTGGAAACAGTACTAGAGAGGTTATCTTGTCCCCGATACAACTAAAGTGTCCTTGCTATCCTACGATATTTCTGTTCCTTTGCCAACCACTTTACAGAGTGTATTGGGTGCATTTAATCATGGCACCAGCACTAGAGAGGTTGTCTTGTTCCCAGCAAGACTAAAGAATCCTTTCTACCCTACATTGTCTTGTTGCTGGCAGATAGAAGAGAGACTGATGAAAGATGATCAGAGTGAGAGGGTGATAGAGAAAAGAGTAATGAAACTGAACTATAGTGATAGGAATGAAAGGATTATAGAAGAGAGAATAGAGGAAGAGAGAGTGATAGACAGCTACATGATTATTGTTGGTAAGGAAATTCAATAGAAACAGCATGAGAGGTATTGAAGAGGGAGTAATATGAGTGAGACAGGATGATGGAAGAGGGAGTACTTGACATGTATGTGACATATGTGGAGTAGAAATGTGGTTCTGTCAAGCAAATTCTGCAATCTGCAAATGTTACAATGACCATTTTACCTCCTCTGAAGTCAATAGAGCTGATCATAAAGTTGTTGATTCGAATGCAGAAGATAGATAAATATTTATCCTCATATCCTTGCTTAGTTATATTCAAATCCACTGCATGTGGCTTGTTGTGTATTTGGGGATTACATGTAATTTTATTCACCTCAGGTCGTCAATCTTTTGTGAATCAGTACCATCTCATCTGGAAGTATTACCTCAGACAGACCAACATCCTATCCTAGAGGAAATCTATCTCTCATCTACTTAATACCATAACAAGAGCAAAGCATCAGCCCTTAAAAGCTTCTTGGGGATTAGGATATATTTAGGGACAACAAACTAGAATATTTGAACTTCATTTAACCTGTTGCAAAGCAGAACTTTCTCAGTGTTAGTAAACACGTTTGTAAATTTTATACTGTACATTCCTTTATTATTATTTGCTGCTGATACCACAGTCCATATTGAACCAGCAAATGCCTTATTTCAACTGTGACAAGACTTGTGACTATTCCCCAGCAATGGACTGACTTATTAATGGACTATTCCTTACAATATTTCGTTTATAAGCTAATTATCATATTTTAAAAGAAAGTGCAGATTGACTTTTCCATACTTCTCTATTAACTAACTTTATAGACAGTTACATTACAGTAGAGTTAGTTGCTTGCATGTTGCATTCTACACTCTACACAGTTTTTAGTGCACATGGTTGACATTATGAGTCTATTATAAATACAGACTATTTCATTGCTTGTGCTAACCAAGGAACGTTAATTAACTTTCTTTGACAAATGTTGTGTCACCATTTTCATGGGGTTTATGAAGCCATCAGCACACCATTTTTGGTGGAAAGACTTCATGTGTTATTTTTGGATTGTCTAACATTAGATTTACTCTTTGGGATATTAGTCATAAAGCGACTCAGTTGTGGATAACACATAGTGCTGTATATGTATTTGCATTCATGAACACTTCTTTATTGTAACCTAAGCAATTACATACAATGGTAAAAACTTTGGATACAGTTTGCCATGCTTCATGCCATTTTGTTTTGTGATGCTAACACTTTACTGTCTGATCAACATTGTATGGTAAATGTTATTTTGCTGAGTACACCTGCTAATTAACAGGAACTAGTAGGTGTCATATTGGTTTTATAATTATCATCTTACTTACTGAACTTGATTATTACACCATAATCACACATCATATTACTAAACATTTACATATATCATTGTGTTGTATGTAGTATATGAACGTTAATTCAGTTTTCAGTTGGACCATTTATAAAACTTTTTTAAATCTCAGATATGCCTTGACAAATTGAACTTTTTTTTCCTTTTCTTCTAGGTGTACCAGGGAAACTGAAGCCATTTACCTTTCAAGATAACGACCCATCAGACCAAGAATGGGGTATGCTAATATTGGAATCCCCAGCTGTTATGGGGTCCTACTCTGGTGGACATACTACTAGAACATCATTGCAAGTAAGATCATTCAAAGATGCTTATCGTAGAACAAATTAAACAGAACTTTCATATTCTCACTTTTAGAAAAGCCTTTTTGGTTTAAAGTTTACTAGATTCTGACATAAGCATAAAATCATGCATTTTGGAGGAGAACACAATCAATTACATCAACCTCAGTACATGACTGGTACTTATTTTATCAACTGTGAAAGAATGAAAGGTAAAGTCGACCCTGGCGGCATTTGAACTCAGAATCTAAAGAGATGTAGCAAAATACTGCAAAACGTTTTTGTCCAACACTACTGATTCTGTCATGCATCACCCTTAATATTTATGGCTGTAATATTGATTTCTAACATAAATACAAGGGCATAAATTCTTGGGGATACCATAGTCGAGTAAATCCACCCTTAGTATTTGGCTGGTGCTTATTTTATCAACCTCAGAAGGATAAAAGGTAAAGTTGACCTCGGCAGGATTTGAACTCAGAATATAAATGGATGTAACAAAATACCTTTTGCACTCATCATTTGGTGAATTACCAGAGTTGTTAGAGCATGGGATAGAGTGCCTTGTAGTATTCATTCCAGCTCACTGTGCTTTGAGCTCAAATCCTGCTGTGGTCAAATTGCCTTTCATCCTTTTGGGATAGATAAATAAAGTACCAGTCTAGCGGGGTGGACTGGCAGAATCATTGAAGCATTGGACGGGATGCCTTGCTGTATTCGTTCTGGCTCTTTACGTTCTGAGTTCAAATCCCGCTGTGGCCTACTTGGGTAGTAGACTTAATCTGTTACCTGGTTTAACACCACCGCCTGGCCCCTGTGTGCCTTTCGCAGAGTCCAGTCTGTTGCAAGCAATTGGGCCAGGTCTCTGGTCTGAGGATACCTTCCTCCCCTTGCCACCAGTTTTGGAGGCCCTGGAAACGGGTGATGGGTACTGCCTTCTCTCCTGACTATGTGATAAAAAAAGAAAAAATATCCGATACCATATCTTACCATATCTTCTTTGCCATTTCACTTCTACTTGTTCTTTGACTTGAAAATATTTGATTTGATATCAGATTGAACAGACTGTTACATTTTCCTCTTTCCAATTATATAATTTTTATATATATATATGCATCAGTTAATCAATCTATCTATGTGTGTGTGTGTGTGTGTGTGAGAGAGAGAGAGAGAGAGAGAGAGAGAGAGAGAGAGAGAGAGAGAGAGAATCATTACTAAAAAGAGGTCTGAATACATTTTTATACAAGAGTATTTGACTTCAATAATTGGTTAACTGATATGCCTTTAAAAATATCTTTAATAGCAATAACCTAATTAATTCTTTTGATACTTGGATACAAATCTTACTGATGTTTCTACACTAAAGAAGAGGAAACTATTTTCACAAGATACAAAAAAAAAATAAAAATTAAGGGTGGTACTATTTAAAATTCTGTAAATAAATATCTGAATTTTAATAGGCAAAGGAAAAAAGATATATTCTTGAAGAGATCAGCTTTTTCTTCTATATAACATAAAAGTGGTGGGCTTAAAGACTGAAACATATAACACTAAATCTCTATTTGCCAGTTCTCATTGGGAGAAAGAGGTTTCTTTCTTTACTGTATTCAATACTGCAGTAGAGAGCTAAATACATATGATATGATATTGTTGAAACTTGTATGTATGTGTGTGTATGTGTGTGTGTGTGTATGTGTGTGAATTTGCACAATGGGCGGAAACAGACAATGAAAGACAGAACAATGCAACTCATTGTCAGCTATCGGATACTCATGCCTCTGGCAGTTTCGGTACCTTTCGATAGGACTGCATAGATGTGCACGGTGCCAACTGTTTAAAAACTGTTTTGGAATTACGCAACAGTGTAACAAATAAACAAATGAAAACAAACCACATACATACATATACATATACATCGCTTCGCAACCGCATGGTCTCGGGTTCAGTCCCACTGCGTGGCACCTTGGGTAAGTGTCTTCTACTATAGCCTCG
>JAOPJM010523738.1:0-10500 GCA_027124095.1 Muusoctopus leioderma
ATATATATACATATATGTTATGTATATATATATATAAATATATATATATATATACATATATGTTATATAACGAAGAGTCCGGTCCACGCCTTCGAAGCTCGCCATCCTAATCAAGGAGCAGCCATTCCTTGTGATAAGCTTTGTATTTCAAAGCAAATTTGCAGTATTAGACTATTTATCGATGTTACACACGACCTTCTTTTCATTGACCTTTTAAGGTTATCTTGAATCTTGAAGGCACTGTTCTACCACCAGACAGCAATGTTGCTACAATACCGGATGATGCTACAACAATAGCAATAATCTCCTTTAGGGAGAATCAAGTTTGTGACAAACGTCCTGACCGTTCCTCCTGGTGCATCAATGAAAATCATTGAAGAAAGATTCCTTCTTTCCAAGCAGCTACACATAAAATATATTTCACTCTTATCATTATTCAATAGGGCGGCTTTATTCTCTAGAATAAATTCAAACTGTTCGTCTCGGTTATATTGCAGGCATGCAATAATTCCTTATTGCCCCAAATTGATTAATTGTATTGCTTCTTGGTGTCGGCAAGTTATATTCTTCGAGTATTTTCCCCCAAGTTCTCAAGTTTGTCTTGGAAACACAGAAGAGCTTGTCCGTGATGCCTCTCATTGATCATTGATATTAGGACCACTGATAGTTGTCCTCACTATTAGGAGGAAATCTTCAGGCATTGCATCCTTCGACCGGTCCCACAATTACCGTGGATTATTGATTTCAGTGTTTGTTATCAAAACGACAAACAAATCTCTCATTGCTCCGGGGATTCTTGTTTACTCGGTGTCTTCTATAGTTTGTTGCCAATGATCATCAGCTTGTAATAATCCTTTCTCTCTTCAGACGTATTTGAATGACGGAAGGATATAAGCATCGTGTGTCTTCAATGATTCAAAAAGATACTGGTCACTTTATGTGATGGATGAGCAGCCTCAAATAGTAGGTACCACCACTTCGTTGACAAACGGTAGGCACTCTACCGAGAACATTGGCTTAAAAAATGCCAAGATACCCCTCCATCTTCCTTCTTTTTCGTCTCTTATTAGTGCAAGTGTAGAATCTTGGAATATCGGCGTAGAGCAGGGATTTTGCAAATGGATAGCGAGTGCAAACATCCATGAATTCTATTAAACTGGTTCTTGCCATATCATTATTCAATTGCACAGCAGTAGTGTTGTCATGAAAGATGCTGTTGGGAAGGTGCACATGGAGGCGGACAACAGATGGTTCTTTTGTATGAATTGGAAGTCCAAGTATTGATGCAACAGCTTCAGAGGTTCCCGATATATCTGTGCGATTTCATCCTGTCTGTTCATTCCGAAGATTGCCTGATCACTTCCATTCATAATGTACTTGATCACGTATTTGACAGATGAGCATATTTCTACATTGAAATGGCAATTGAACAGCTTCAATAGTTGGACATTATAGGAGTCCACGCATTGAGAAGTTACAGTTCTACCATATCGTCCTTCTTGATGTCCTTTGAATGCCCCCATTTCTGAAGACCGTCTCCTGTACACAGGATACGAATCCCCTCCACACATTGTATGCTCAGGGAATTGGTTTTGGAGCTCTTACTGCATGTACCATTTTGCCAACATGGTGAATTGTTGTAGAAATACTGACCATGGATCATGTGAATCAATACCAATTCATGCAGCTCTGGAATTTCCTTTGGGTTTAGTATTTCGGCTTTCCCGAATCTATCATAATTTTATGATCTTGGCTTTGATACCTCATTGAGCCACAGTAGACAGTGCAAATGATGTAGATCTCGCTTTTGGTATTCCACACTCAGCATGTAAGCGTTACACGTACCGAAGAGACCATCTGTTCAACGATGTACTTCATGAATAACTTACTCTTCAAGTTGAATACTCTTGATATTGGTGGTAGTGGTGGGGGCCAACCCTCTCAGGGGGACTGGGGGGTGGTGGGTGGTTGGGTTGTGGGACTCATCCGGTTTCGCGGTCGTCGGGGTGAGCAGCGGTGAATTCCTGGATTTGTTGTTTGACCTGGAGGGGGCCCATCCGCCTGGTATGTGGACGGAGGGGGAGCTGGAACGTTGCAGCCTCCAGCATGCGGAGGACGGACTGTTGGTGGAGGCCACGGGTTCTGCGAAAGGGTCGAGTAATTCTGTCCGGAGGACGTGGGTTCTGTCGTGGACGAGCTTAGCGAACAAATAGTCATGGGTGACTTCGGTGACTCACGAGAAATTTATAATGTTTGGTGGGCGAACAGATGTGTGGAGTGCTCTGACTCGACCTAACCAGCGGGTTCCCACCTGTGTGCGGGTGGGTAACCCTAAATGTTTTTCATGTTTTTATAATATATCTTGTTTTAATTATTGTGTGTTTTAAAATAATTTTATATTTATTTCATGTTCTCATTTTATTAGATTTTTAACCCGTCAATTGCATAATATGCTCACCTCTCCCCTCGTTTTTATATAACCTGGTTTCGTCCAACCCCACATGTATTGTAAGCCCATGTTTTCCACGTTCTATCGTATTGCATGTTTGGGCCCTTAGTGGCCAATAAAGAAAGAATTATTATTATTATTATTCGTTCTAGCTCATTGCACTCTAAGTTATACATCTATGATCAAAGGCATTCCACTCGTGACCATCCCGTCTTTTTGTATATCTATGCGAATTGGTAGGGTCGTTAGAGAGTCAGATAGAATGCTTTGCAGTATTAGTTCAACCTCACTGCAATCTAAGTTCAAATCCCGCCAAGGTCAACTTAGCCTTTCATCCTTTTGTGGTAGATAAATAAGTACCAGTCTAGGGCAGTGGACTGGTAGAACGTCAGAGCATCGGATGCCTTGTGGTATTTGTTCTGGGTCTTTGCATTCTGAGTTCGAATCCTTCTGTGGCCTACGTGGGTAGTAGACTTAGTCTGTCGCTCAGTTTAACGCCACCACCTGGCCCTTGGGTACCTTTGGTGAAGTCCATTTTGTTGCGAGGATTCGAGTCAGGTTTCCGTTCTGATGATATCTTCCTCCCTCTCACCAGTCACGGATGCCCTGAAAAAAGGGTGATGGGCACTGCTTTACCCCCTGACTAACCGATACAAAAAAAACATTGTCCAATACCATATGATGTGATTTAAGAGAGATTTGGCTGCTAATTCTAGTAGACCTGGTAACAACTTAAAGGCTCCTTCTAGCATAAGAATGTATGAAGTGACTAATATAAATCATTGATGAATAACAGAATGAAAGTGGACGATATATCAAATGTTTGGGTACCTGGGGTACGTTATTTCAACACCTATTAACTGTGCTCCCAATGAAAGCGTTTATATTCCAGACAATTAACTCTGTGCGTGTTCCTACCTGCGTAATTAATCCTTTTCTAATTACCTTTTTGATGCTCCCTGCATTAAAAATGTCAACACTAACTTAAATATTGGTTTTTCATGCAGATAACATCTAAGAGTAATTTATTCTCTGGATAGTTCTGTTTTCTCACGTCTACAGGTGTATAATATTGTACATTTACTTAGTGATTCTCTCATCACTACTTTGATAAGTACAGTGAAGTCTATGCTTCACTGAGGAGGTCTGATAAAACCAAAACATGTCCAGAGTTACTACCCGTACTTGCTGAAATACTCAAAATAATATTAGTCAATGCCTAATACTGTTTTGTCCTAACTGCATAATTATTTTTTCTAGTTAGCTTTTTGATGCTCCTTGCATTAAAAATGTTAATACTAACTATTCAATTAATTTAAAATTATTTTCGGCTCACCACCTCAAGTATGGTAGCCTGCACTTAGTTATATGTTCTTTATGCAGAAGACACCCTTGGGAAATTTTCCAACATCGTTATTTTATTTTGTCTAATCAGTGAATGTTCTTCACACAAAAAAAAACTATTTCTGTTAGTTGTTCTGAGCTCTTGGCAACCATTCAGTGAAATTTTGGGAGTTTTCTTCTTTGTCCCTTCTAAGAATAATTTTCATTAACACTAATGACTTTTCTTCTCTTTGGGGTTATAATTTCAATTAATTAAAAATCATTTTCAGCTCACCACCTCAAGTATGGTAGCCAGTACTTAACTATATGTTCTTTATGCAGAAAGCAGCCTTGGTAAATTTTCCAATGTCATTATTGGAAGTTAAGTTTGAGAGGTAATTGATATTTGGACCTCTTGATATCTAAATGTCAATTATCTCTCAAACCCTTTTAAATATTTAGAGCAATAGTGGGAAGTGGATGGCAGAAGTAGTACAGTTGGACAAAATGACTTTGTGATGATTAGTTACGGTCTTTTATATTCTGAGTTCAAATATCACCGGAGTTGACTTTGTCTTTCATCCTTCCAGGATCAATTAAACATGTAGTGGAGTCAATTTAAATGACTATGTTCTCCCATAAAATGCATAACCGTGTGCCATAACCTTGTGCCAAAGTTTGAGATCAGTATTCAGAGCAATATAGTTGCTTTAATCATTATACCATCGATAATTTACACACACTTAAGAATATGAATTGAAGATATCACCAGACTTAGGGGAACAAGATTGATGATTACAAGAAACAGTATTTCCAATGCATTCAATCCTTACTAGTGAATAAAATCATGTATAAACCAATAATAATAATTTCTAACACAGGCATAAGGCCAGAAATTTGGGAGGATGGGAACAGTTTATTATATAGACCACCATACTTGATGGGTGCTTCATCGACCCTGGATGTAAACCAATAATAATGTTGATGATATTGATGAGGATGAATAAGGCTTCATAAGCAAGAGCATGTCTTTCTCTAAATAAGGGAAACGCAGAAAAGCTTCTAGGCATGTTGTTATAATATGAATTTCTTTTTAATTAGGTTCAAGACTAACTCTTGCCAGTAAGAGATAAGAATAGTCAAGCAAACTGAACTAACTATAATTTTGGTACGTTTTTTTATTGACTTTAGGAAGATGAAAGATAAAGATCGCTCTAGAGAAATTTGAACTCAAAACTTAGAGGAACAAGCATGCATACTATAAAGTTTCTACATTTACTAACTGACTGCTCTTGATGCATAATGATATAATATGAATGGAGGTTGAACTTTAAATATCTTGCATATAAAGAAATATGGCTATCTTGTTTTCTTAATTTAAATAAGTGGGAAAATTAGTGTAATTATAACATCTTAGCAACTTTTGATTGCACTGGAGTAATTTCCTGTTGACTTCTACAGATAAGCATGTTGCCTTGGATTTTTATGGGGGAGTGGAAGTGGAAGTTACAACCTTCCTACATTTCCTGGGAGAATTAATCATGTTAGTACATCTAAGAATTGAAAGTAAGTCAGAGACTTAACTCAGTGGGAGCTTGACATTATTATACAGACATTTACTACAATATTACTGCTAACATACATCTTGTCTATTTCCTCTGCTATGTAAATAAACTAGAGAAAATATTTTCTAAACATAAAAACAGCGTAATACTTTAGAGATTTATAATGAAGATGGAATAGCACTCAATATATTTTCATCCTAATTGAGTTGTACTTAAGATCTTATGGAACAATCTTGAGTGATACTCTAACTGAAATGTAATAAAGTTAATTGTTTCTCTTTCTCTTTGATTGTGTTCTTTTACAGTGTTTGCTTCAGTGCTTATTCTCTACTGGCATAGGTTGAAATGCTCCACTTCATTTCTATTAATTTAAAATCCTATCACTTTTTCTCTTTCTGTCTTAGTTCAATGTTCAAACTCTGCCGAGGTCAAACTTTGCTTTTCGTTCTTTTGGGAGTACATAAAACAAGTACACCAGTTGTATACTGGAGTCTATGCAATCTACACACCTTCTCAACAAGTCAATACAACTACACACCTTCTCAACAATTGGCTTTATGCCAAAGTAAGAAATGTGTAGTTTATGCACTACCTCATATATTCTTTTCTATAGTTCTGCATCATTAATGAAGTCACTTCCTGCCTGTAATCTCGTTAAAAACAAAAAGCATTCAATCAGCATTT
This sequence comes from Muusoctopus leioderma, assembly GCA_027124095.1. Lineage (NCBI taxonomy): Eukaryota > Metazoa > Mollusca > Cephalopoda > Octopoda > Octopodidae > Muusoctopus > Muusoctopus leioderma. The sequence continues at coordinate 6,022 of JAOPJM010523738.1, forward strand.
GTATTTGTAGCCATTCTATTTATATTGTGCATCATTTTGTGGGAACATACAGCTTGTGGCTATCATTTAAAGGATAGTAGAGTGTTTGTTGAGATAGCTTTGGATGTTGCATTGTGAAGGTCAAGTTATTATATGGAAGTTACCATACTGGCTTTGTTCTGGAAGTTCCCTTGTTTTTACATGAGGAAAATGTTAGACAGTGAGTGATGTGAGATCAAATTTCAGTGCATCAACAATACTCTCCAACTGATTTTTTAAAACAAATTGAGAAGTAAAAGCATGAGAATGAACTACTTATCTAAACTTTCTGAACATTCCTTGATGAAGTTGTTAACTATTTAAGTAACATGGGGAGTAAGGAATTTGACACTAACTGTACAGCACTGAACTATATACTTTCATGATTTGTGATTAGGATTTCAAATTCTAACAGCATCAATCTTTCTGATATTCTTCTGGAGTTGATGAAATGAATACCAGTAGTATACAGAGATAGATTAAATTCACTATACCTCTTGTCTTAAATTAACTTGTTACCCAGTCAAGAAAAAACACATATTATAATGATGAGGATTTAGCAGAGATGAAAAAATATCAGTATATATTTTAAATAGTACAGATATGTTACTGAAGATTGGGTTCTAGGTTTGCTTATGTCCATATTATTGGTAAATAAATCGTATTAATCCCCCAGTTTGTACGTATTTGCCCTACAATCTTCAGCTCAAAGAACTTTTTCTGTCAGAAGAGGAAGATATTCTGAGTTGAAGGTATTAACTACCTCAACAAATTTGTATCAGGCTGTATACTTTATACATATCCACTCCCAATACTGAATTTTCTATATTTTCCAAAATTTAAATAAATTGATTTTATTGGTATTATCTCCCGTACTTGTTTTTAGATTTTAAGCACCCCCAAGCACTTTGTAATAATATTATATATTATTAGGTATCAAAGTCTTTCATCGTATATCTACAACTTGATCACTGATATTATGGTTCTAGATGCACTATGTCTAAAAAAAAGCAAAGCTAGAACACTGTTGATCGTGTCTGCTCTATCAGAGCTGGCCTAGGGCTAAACAACAACAACAACAACCCAAAAGTACCACAATAATAAAAAATAATATTTTCATTTTTTGTAAATATTTTATTTATTTTATGTTTTCTATCTCTTTCAGTCTTTACTACTACTAGAAATACTATGGCCAATTCTTGTCTTTACCATTGTGGCCATAATTCGATCTGGTATTCCACCTTACAAACTGGGAAAATGTAAGTATATATTTTATGCAGTAATTGTTTTAGATATTCATAATAGCAGAATGTTATTTTGAGAACAATGAGGACACATCATACAGGACTTATTTAAGAATGATTGGACCAATTGTTTCCAATTAAGTTCCACAAACGTGATTAAGGACTATGTGACTATAACCTTTCCAGTGTTACTTTTAAATGCATACACTCCTATGCAGATGATACCACCATTCACACATCATCACCTAAGCTTCTGAAAACAGGTATCATCTACACACATCCTTGACAGCTCACACCAAATGTGCTCTACTTCTTTAAACATAGAGCTTCATAACATCACACAATGATATATTGAAGACCTAGTCATCTCTACAGCACCAAAAGACAATCACAACACATGTCAAAGAAACACTCTTGCAACATTACACCCTCACCACTTCTCAATAACACACAGCTAAAACCTTCAAACCTACTACAAAAGTTAAACCTTGAATTCTCTTATGATCTTTTGTGGCAATAGCCTATCTTCGACATTGTCAAAACTGCACTCCAAAGATTAATCTTTCTCTTGAAGATCAGAAAATATATCAGTCTTGAACAGCTCAGCTCCTGACTCTCTGCAAAGCATAGTATTGTTTCCATACCCAGAACAGTGCAAATGCTACACCCGCACAAACATTCTAAATGACATCCAGAAAAAGGCCATCTAGCTAACTAGCAAACTCCCACTCACCAATACATTTCAATCAATAGCCCTCAAATGTGCTGCATCTTTCCACTATCTCTTCTACTATACTACAATGAGAGGTCAAAATTCCCTATAGAACTAATAGCCACATTAAATATACCTAATCACATGCAAACACACAAAAAGCATGCACCAGTATTAACATATCAGTGACATATTTACATTATGCAATATTCACAATATACAATATTTATAGTAACTGTTTTACACCTTGCTATATCACTAATATCTTCACATCTCCCTGAAATATAAGTTCTTAATACCTTGCGTAGAACGAGAACTCTTAAGGATTCATTCAATTCAGGTTTGATCCTGCCCGATTTGTTGTTCCACGTCTCCATCAAGGATGCTTCTTATACTAGGAGAGGCACCACACCTAAAACGGGCATCGCCACAACTTTTACCATCATCCTCGCTTGTTTCATGTGGTTCAAGTTTAGACCTGATTTAGTCTGCAGGAGCCAAAGTTCTAAACCCATTCCTTGTAAAGATAGCAGTTTTGTTTCTAGCTTGTATCATACAGTTTGCCACATCTGCTGAGCTGATAGTCAAGGATGAACGGACCTGACGTCCCATCACAGTAAAAGAACTTTCTAACCTGTCTGCATGAGAAATCGTACGATAACTGAGCAATAGTCGGGGTAAAACTACTCAAATTCTCTATGGGGTAAAAATTCCTTTAATCCTATTTCAATTATTTGAACCATCAGTTTCACAATCCCATTTGACAGCGGGTGATATGCCAGATTTTGTAAGAAATGCAGCCAATTTTCTGTAGCCAAGAACAGAAATTATTATCATGAAATTTGGGGATGTTGCTCGACATTTTATGTGCACCGTTCCGAGAGAAAATTACTCGTAACACCTGTTTTATGGTTGAGCTCTTCCTATCAGGAAAACGAATAAGCTTTGGTCATCCTGAAAAGTAATCTACTAGGACAAGCATCGATACGATATCATTAACACGGGCGTGATCCATATGTACACGAGTCCAGGGATCTAAATCCTTGAGCCACGGATGAAACGTATTCTTTTGAAAATTCTTTATCTCCGCACATTTAGGTCATCTATGAATGTGGTCCTCAACATCACGTGAATAGCCAGGCCATCATGCTTCAAGAAATTGTGTGTAGTAGTAATGCCATAATGGATATCGTTCATAAACACTTTTAATGATTTGCTTCCTGGACGCTTCTGGTGGAACAATAAGATTGCTGTTGCAAAGGATACCGTTTTACAGATTTAATGTATGTTTAACATGCTTATAGGGTCTTTCAGATTACTCTATCTAGTTATACATTTTTATTCTGGAAATGATTTTCCCCGCGCAATGTTTCTGAATCCATTCAATCAAGATGCAACACGTTAGTTCCTATCCAATGTATGAATTTATCATTAACATCAAACTAATGTCCTTCGGTTGCGATCTAAAATTTAACCGAGAGAGTGTGTCGACGCAAGGAATGCTATTTCCTTTGACATATATGATATCAAAATCAAATACCATGAGCTGGATGGCCCATCTCGGTATCCTCGAGGACGTAACCCTTGGAAGTTCTTTACGTGGGTTAAATTTATCGGATCTAAGTAGGAATTTTTGTACCAAGTGAAATATGACAGGCACGGTTTGTGATCCACACAATTGCTAAAGCCCCCCCCCCTCTCTCTCTCTCTCTCAATATTCGAATACTCTCTCAATATTCGAATAATTAGATTCAGTAGAAGTTAACCGCCTTGGTAAAAATATAGCACTGAGTGATTATTCTGCGATAAAGTTATTGATATAGAATGCTCACTAGTATGAGTTGCCAATGTGACGTTTTTGTTAGTATGAAATATCCTCACAACAGGATTTTCAGCAAGTACACGTTTTAAATTCTCGAATACCTTTTGCTGAACATTTATCAAAGCTAATCCGACATTTTTCTTGAGCAATTTCGCATAGTTCGATCACTCCAGGATATTTTGGCAAATACCGACCATAAAATGTTAACAATCCAAAACGTAATTCCAATTCTTTCTTATTAGAGGGAGGAGAGACCTAATATTTTCTGGGCTAAACGTCGATCTGGAGAAACACATTCCTTTGAAATAGAATATCCCCAAAACGATATATTGTTACTGTCTGAGTTGATAGTCACGTCACGTCTGTGTCTTTCAGTCTATCCAATATAATTTTGGTCTTCAGGTTCAATTCCTCCTCGGTAGTTGCACTCAAACATGTGTCATCCTGATAGATTATTTTATGTTTTATATCGTCCCCCAATGTCTTTTCTTCCTTCCTTCTTTGGGCCCTAAACTCCTGGTGGAGCCGTAGAGGTCCCGTCGTGAGCATTTTTAAACGTGGCGAATCCCGCCCGTCTCTCTCCAGATCTGACTACATCCAATTTCTCAGAGAGGGAGAGAGAGAGAGAGAGAGAGAGAGAGAGAGAGAGAGAGAGAGAGAGAGAGAGAGAGAGAGAGAGAGAG
>JAOPJM010523752.1:0-10499 GCA_027124095.1 Muusoctopus leioderma
TAGTTGTGCCATGGGCATGACAACCTTTCTAGTGTCAGTGTCACAATAAAATGCACTCAGTACACTCTGTAAAGTGGCTGGTGATAGGAAGGGCATCCAGCCGTAGAAACCAAGCCAAATGAAACATACGAGCAAGACGTAGGCCACTGACCCATCTAGGAGAGTAGTGACTCCAATCAGGAATCGACGCGGGTCGAAATCACCCAACCAACCCATGCCAGCATGGAAAACGGATGTAAAATGAAGATGATTCCAATCCCACACAGCAAAACCATTCCCAAATGAACCAACCTCTATGCAGTGGCATGACCAGTTAGAAACAGTATCAACATTTCCCTCAAATCACAGCCTACCATCTTAAAAAATGGAAGGACACATAAGATCCCCTAAAAAGATGGGATGGTCATGGCTGGAAAGCCTTTGATAAGAGTTGACCTCAGGCTAAATAACAGCAAGCCCTCCCAAACTCTTCTTTTTGATTCCACTTGCCTCACCACCTTGTGCATTCAGTTGCTAAATGTGAAAACATCTACAATTCTTCCAGCTAAACAAGATGACCAATCCTGACAGTGTTCCCTCCATTACCCTAAAATGAGTTGCTCCCAAGCTAGCTCTTATCCTCACTAAAATCTTCAATCTTTCCATTTTTACTCCATCTTATGATAACACTGGATAGTACCCTAATCCCAAAGAAAAAAAAAGAACTTTCTCTGATCCTACCAACTACTGACCTATCACTTCCAACATCGTGAGCTTCTACATGGCTGCTCAAGTTGCTAGAAATAGCAGCCAAATATTCCTCAAACCACCCTCTTAAAAAGAGAAGGGCAGATTATGTAATGTAGTCCTACATACACTATGTCTGAAAAAATATCCCAGATGGTAACACCTGGAATGCTTTTGGCCATAGGTTTGTTTGATCAAAGTTGGCCTGGAGCTAATAAACAATTTACATCTCAAAGGAAATGGAAACAGTTGTAAATAACCACCACCTTTATCACCTTGATTTTTTGTCCCCTTCTCAATTCAAGAATCAGTATGATTTCCATAGAGCCTATGAAGCAATCTGCCTTCTTAGAACACACACCAGCAGTTTCTTGCCTTTGAGAACTTTGGAAAAATCAAGACTATGTCTGGCACATGAACATTTCTAGCAAAGTAGCCAGTCGATGAGCTCCATCCATCTCTCATTGAATGTTTCCTGTCAGACCATTTAATTATAGCACACGTCAACTGGGCTCTCTGGCTCACATTCTATCAACTATTAGTGTACCCTAAGGCTTAGTTATGTCTCCAACACTCTAATTTCTGTACCTTTATGACCTTTGTGATATTACTACTAACCACACATACTTCTATACAGGTGATACCTTCCATTGTCTATAGCTTTCTGCACACAGGAGTTACCCACATGCAACCTAATACCTCACACCAAACTTGCATTGCTCACAGGACAAGAGACTTTGAAAATACCCTACAGTAGAGACATGACAATCTAGTCTACTTCAACAGCACCAAAACACACTTGCGCTACACCCTCTATGCATAAAAACATACAGCTAAACACTCAAAGTCACTATACGTTCTAGGCTTCACAATCACTGATCTTTAATAACATTGCCAAAACTGCTTCTCAAAAGAAAATAATTCAGCCTTGAGCAGTTGCTGATCTTTTACAAAGTAGAAATGTGTCCCTCAGAGTACTGCTTACATATACAGGACAGTGCTGCAGCTACATACAAATATCCTACCCCCCCCCCCCTAGAAAAGCCATCCAACTAATCATAGAGATTTACTGATGAACTCACAATAACTACTAGCTCACAGATTCACTGTTTCCTCACTCTGCTTCTTCTACCTTTGAACCACTGTACTAGCAAGCTACATACCACATGCACTCTACTCTACAATCTTTCCTTCTTTGACTCCTCTTCAAACCCTGCACTAAACACTTTTCTCAATCCTTACTACCCAGAACTGAAGCCTTCTGGAATTTCCTCTCTCCTTAACAAGCATCAATCTACAGAAATTCAACTTCTGTATCAACTGCAAAAGTGATGTGAGGCACCCAACTCCTCCAAATAAACATACACACAGAGAAAGCAAAGAGAAATCAGAGATTAAGAATCGTTCTGCCACTCTACAAGATTAGTCTGTAATAGCATAAAACTAAATCATGTAATTGTTTCACCAATTATAGTGCAAGCATTGCAATAAAAGAAAAAAAGATATTAGGTTTAGATTTATTGCTAACTTAAATGCTGTAAAAAGATTTAACCCTTTTGTTACCGTATTTCTAATGAAATACACTGCCTTTGGAGGAATTTAGTAAAATAACTGACTTTCGCATTATTATGTTGGTGTTTGGAACATAAATGGAATGTTTAAATTTAAATATGAACACTTTAAAACAAATGGTTTTTTTATCAAAGAACCAAGGGCGGTTTCAGGCGGTTTGGTATCAAAAGGGTTAAAGGAATATCTCCTTTGCTCACATCTGCAGACTGGAAGGTAAGATATCAAAGTCCAAGTGTTACTGTAATTGTTTGAGAAACTTTAAATTAACTCTTAACATCCTGTAGGACCCGGTTCTACACTACATCATCAAATTGATATGAATCATTGAGCTATATATATATATATATGGTGAAAGTGAAATATTTTTGTGTGAAAAAACCTGTAAATTTCATAATAAATAAGCTGCAAAAAACTTGTTTGTAAGCATTTTCTGTCCAATCATTACAGGACTTAGAAAATGTTTAACAGGATGTTAGAAGTGGCTTAATTTTGCATCTAATATTAGCTCAAAATAACTTTGAATTATCACTTATGAATCATACTCTCTTATTTGTTTCGGTCATTCGACTGCGGCCATGCCAGGGCACCGCCTTGGAGGGTTTTAGTTGATCAGATCAGCCCCAGTACTTATTTTTTTAAAGTCTGGTACTTATTCTACTGGTCTCTATTGCCAAGCCGCTAAGTTATGGGAGATAAATAGACAGATATGGAGACAAACACACACATACATATATGATGGGCTTCCCCACAGTTTCCGTCTACCAAATTCACTCAGAAGGCATTGGTTGACCCGAGGCTATAGCGGAAGACACTTGCCCAAGGTGCCACACAGTGGGATTGCACCCGAAACCACGTGGTTGCGAAGTGAACTTCTTAACTACACAGCCATGCTTGTATCTATATCTAACCACACGGCCATGCCATTTCAAATGCTTCAACTTGGACTGAATTCAAGTAGGGTAGGGATTCCAGGAAATTTAATGGTCTAATAGAGATTGCTGATGTTGACACAAGATCAAACATTTGGAGAAGAGGATACAGTTGATTAAATCAGCCCCAGCAATTGAGTAGTACTTATTCTATTGATCCCAGGAGGATGAAAGGCAAAGTCATGGCCAGTGTAAATAATTACTAGTTCTAGAGAATGATTAAAAATCCTTCAGATTTTAACCCTTGCATTACCATATTTCTAATGAAATACACTGCCTATGATTTTCAATAAATTTTGAAAATAATCAAGGATTTGGAGAGATTTAGTAAAATAACTAACTTTCTCATTAAGTTGGTGTTTAGAACATAACAAAAAGTTCCGACATAAAATTATAATGGAAGTTTTAAATTTAAATATGAACACTTTAGCCATTTCGTTACCATAGTTCTAATGAAAATACACTGCCTATGATTTTCAATTAATTTTTTAAATAATCAAGAATTTGGGGGCGATTGAGTAAAATAACTAACTTTCTCATTATTTAGCTGGTGTTTGGAACATAACATAACAAAAAGTTCTCACATAAAATTATTATGGAAGGTTTAAAATTAAATATGAACATTTTACAACAAATGGCTGAAACCAATTTGCCTGAAACTGCCCCCGGTTCTATGATAAAATATCATAGAACCAGGGGCGGTTTCAGGTGTTGGTATCAAAAGACTTAAAACAAATAGTTTTTTTAATCATAGAACCAGGGGTGGTTTCAGGCAGATTGGTATCAAAAGGGTTAAAGGATATAAACATTTTATTGTAAACTATTTTGTTGAGGCTGTGTAGGTGTTTTTATCTCATTTGAAATTTTTAGAAATCAGTTCAAAGATTTCCGTCATATCAATCTTTGTTAGTACTTTATTCTGCAACATCAACACAACAATTGGCAGATTCTTCAAAAAAAAAAAAGATTTGCATTTATTTGCTGGCACATCAACATTGAAAGCCATTCTGTTTGAGTGAATTTACGATTCAAATAAATTTAAATAATCTAGTACATTGTTATGGTGTTAGTTGTTAACCTACAATGTTTTCAGTTGTCATTTACAATCTAAAAAATAAAAGGAAACCACAATTTATTATTATTATTATTATTATTAGGATCCCGCCGAGGTCAACTTTGCCTTTCATCCTTCCGGGGTCGATAAAATAAAGTACCAGTCAAGTACTGGGGATTGTTGGCCTTGTGCCTAAATTAGAAACAATTATTATTAGGCGAATTGGCAGAGTCGTTATTGCATCAGACAGAATGCCTTGCAGTATTCGTTCTGGCTGACTGTGCTCTGAGTTCAAATCCCGACGAGGTCAACTTTGCCTTTCATCCTTCTGGGGTCGATAAAATAAAATACCAGACAAGTACTGGGTTTGTTGGCCTTGTGCCTATGTTAGAAATAATAATTATTATTATTATAAATAGAGTGGTGGATTGGCAGAATCGTTAAAGCATCGTGAAAAGCCATGCGGTATTTGTTCTGGCTCTTTACGCTCATAGTTCAAATCCTGCCGAGGATAACTTTGCCTTTCATCCTTTTGGGGGTTGATAAACAAAGTACTAGTCAAGTACTGGGGCCAATTTAATCGACTGTTCTCCTTCCCCAAAAATTTCTGGCCTTGTGCCTATGTTAGAAACTATTGTTATTATTCGGCGAATTGGCAGAGTTGTTAGCGTGTCGGACAGAATATCTTACAGTATTCGTTCTGGTTCACTGCGCTCTGAGTTCAAATCCCGCCGAGGTTAACTTTGCCTTTCATTCTTCTGCGTCGATAGAATATAGTACCAGTCAAGTACTGGAGTTGTTGGCCTTGTGCCTCTTGTGGCCAATAAAAGAAATCATTATTATTATTATTATTATTGTTCATTTATTAGCTGTTGTTGTTTAGATCCAGGCTTGCCCTGGTTGAATAAACCTATGATCAAAGGCATTCCCGTCATGACTAGCCATCTTTTTTTTCAAGACTACATTATCAAATATGTCCTGCCCTGTCTAAGACGGCAGGGTAATTTGGTTGCTATTTCTAGCAGGTTGAGCGACCATGTAAAGGCTCCCTTGTTGGCTTGGTTCATAATTAGTAGAACTGGAATCATAACCTATTTCTGTATTTCGCCAGCCCTGCTTCCACAAAACTTCCAAATAAGAAAATTTATTAACAAAGAATAAGTTAGGGGCACCATGAATGGACTTAATGGTTAAGGTTACTGGATCCCTGGCACATACAGCCTCAGTTTGTAACCCCCACCCATTTCAGCATTGCACTGTTTCTTAACAAGAAACAATTCCTATTTCTATATGGTTCCCTGCCTAACCGAGAAAGAATTAACTAAAAATAAGGCATAGGCATGGCTGTGTGGATACGAAATTCGCTTCACAACCATGTGGTTTCGGGTTCAGTCCCATTGCGAGGCACCTTGGGCAAGTGTCTTCTACTATAGACTTGGGCCAACCAATGCCTTATAAGTGAATTCGGTTGACGGAAACTGTGCATAAGCCTGTCGTATATATGTGTGTGTGTGTGTGTGTGTGTGCATGTGTTTGCGTTTGTCTCCATATCTGTCTGTTTATCTCCTGTTATCTAGCGGTTCAGCAATAGAGACCGATAGAATAAGTTAAAGTTAAAGTTCTACCTGAGCCTACGTGGCCCATCAGGCCGGAGCTTATCCCGGATTCCATGTGGCGTTAAGCGAACTGAGAGTGAGTGCAAGACGCTGCACTGAACACGCCAGTCCGTCGCAGGGTTAACCCCCCCCCCCCTCCCAGCTACTGCTGGTATTCATTTTCAGCCAAGTGCACTGGAGCAACGTGAAGTAACGTGCCTTGCTTCAAGGACATAACACGCGTCCCGGACCGGGAATCGAACCCACGATCTTCCTATCGTGAGCCCAGTAGCCTAACCACTATGCTACACGCCTAGAATAAGTACCAGACTTTTTAAAAAGAACAAGTACTGGGGTCGATCTGATCAACTAAAACCCTCCAAGGTACTGCCCCAGCATGGCCGCAGCAAATGACTGAAACAAGTAAAAGAGTAAAATAGTATCAGAAGATAAATTACAAAAATATTTTTATTTCTAAACTGTGTCTTTGTAATTGTGTGAGTGTTGGCATATGTGAATAATTTTTTTATTCTTTACATATTTTACCATCATTATATATTTATTTATATGTAAGAAATGATTATATACTTATTTATTACTCACTACCATTTATTAGTGTTGTCTACTAGAGCTTATCCAAGGTTTCATAAGTACCTATTACAGTTTGTTGATGTTCAGGCCAGCCCTGATCGAGAAGACTTATGATCAAAGACCACCCAGTTTCTTTTTCAAACATACATTATACAAACTGTTCTTACTTTTTTTTTAAGATGGCAGGATGTGATTCGGGGAGATTTGGCTGCTATTTCTAGCAGGTCGAGCAACCACGTAGAGACTCCCACTTTAGGATAAAATGTATTGGAGCTATGAGTAAGGTGTCTTAGCCAATAGAGTAGTGTGAGATACCGGATATGAACCACCAACCTGGCAAGCTATTGATTCCAACAGCTGTGATTGTTCTGCAAGCTTACTAAGATGACTGTGGATATTTAACCCTTTTGATACCAAACCGCCCTGTTTCTATGATAAAAAATACATTTGTTTTAAAGTGTTCATATTTAAATTTAAACTTTCCACTATAATTCTTAAGTTATGTACAAAACACCAACTTAAGAGCAAGAAAGTTAGTTATTTTACTAAATCACACCAAATTCTTAATTATTTTCAAAATTAATTGAAAATCATAGGCAATGTATTACATTAGAAATATGGTAATGAACGGGTTAACTATTTTAATACTGAACCATCTGAAACAGACCATAGTTCTATGATAAAAGCTATTTGTTTTAACCCTTTCGTTACCATATTTCTACTGAAATACACTGACTGTGATTTTCAATTAATTATGAAAATAATCAAGAATTTGGAGGGATTTAGTACAATAACTAACTTTCTTGTTATTAAGTTAGTGTTTGGAAAATAACTTAACCAAAAGTTCTTACATAAAATTATAATGGAGGGTTTAAATTTAAATATGACCACTTTAAAACAAATGGTTCTTATCGTAAGCCAGGGGCGGTTTCAGGCAGTTTGGTATCAAAAGGGTTAAAGTATCCATATTTATATCTTCCATTATAATTTTATGTAAGAACTTTTTCTTAAATTATGCACCAAACACCAACTTAATAACAAGGAAGTTATTTACTTTACTAAATCTCTCCAAATTCTTGATTATTATCCAAATTAATTGAAAATCATAGGCAGTGTATTTCATTAGAAATATGGTAACAAAAGGGTTAAAGATTAGGAACACGAAAGTGTAGCTAGCACAAATTCTAGTCAATGATATGACGATATAAACAGTTATAGTCTGAGAGTTTGAAGAAGAGAATTAGATGTTTTTACATTGAAGGTGGCAAATTGGCAGAGTCGTTAGTGCGTTGATTAGAATGCTTTGCTGTATTCATTCCAGCTCTCTGCACTCTGAATTCAAATCCCACCACGGTCAACTTTGCCTTTCATCTCTTCGGGATTGATAAATAAACTACTAGCCCAGTACTGGGGGTGGATTCTTCTCTCTCGTTCTTTCTCTCAGAAAGAAATCAGCTGTGGTCAAGCCTGGAGAGGGGATGGGCCCCTCCAGGTTTAAGTAAATGCCCAAGAAACACCGTTTGTTACGACGGCATCCCTACAACTCCATTAGGAGTTAATTGCTCAGAATTAGAATCGGAATTTTATACCTTAAAAACACTATAGACGAGAGCAGAGAATGTAAAGCTGTATAATAGACTTAACTTGTAATCCTTTTTTAGCTTAATGACATAAAACCCTGAGGCAAATATTGATACCTACATAGGCGCAACATGGCTGTGTGGTTAAGAAGTTCGCTTCGCAACCACGTGGTTTCAGGTTCAGTCCTGCTGAAGGCAAGTGTCTTCTACTATAGCCTTGGGCCAACCAATGCCTTGTGAGTGGAATTGGTAGACAGAAACTGTAAGAAGCCTGTTGTATATGTGTATGTATGTATGTATGTATGTAAGTATGTGTGCGTGTGTCCTCTAAAAATTGAGGATTTACGGTCTAAATGGCCCTTAAATCCTCAATGAAATCTTTCCAATAAGAATAATGGTATATCACGAAATATTAAAGTTGTAATTTTTCTTAAAAAATGATTGAAAGAAAAACCAGCAAACAAAAAATGGACACATGACTTGGCATTGTATATACAGTGGTATTTCCTTCCTAATCAGCCAAATGAGGTTGTTTAGATCCTGATATATAATTCTGTCTTATCTTAAATAGGGCAAAAAAAAAAACAACAAACAAACACGTACACACACACACACACACACACACACACACACACACACACACACACACACACACACACACACACACACACACACACACACACATTCTTGAATGGTACTTGTTTGGCAAGTGATTTAATTTGAGATTGTATATTGGGACTAATACAACTGCGTCATAGCATTCATGAAAAATACACACAAATTGTTATTCTCAGTGAGGTCAACTTTTCCTTTCATTCTTCAGTGGTTAATAAAATATACACCTGTGAAGTACTATGATCCATATAATCCACTATTCTTTACCCAAAATGTGTGGCCTAGTTGCTATGTTAGAAATCATTCTTTTGTAATAATTGTTTCTAACATAGGAGGCACAAGGCCAGAAATTTTAGGGATGGGTGTAAGTCGATTATATCAAGTCCAGTACTTGACTGGCACTTTGTTTATCGACTCTGGAAGGATGAAAGGCAAAGTTGACCTCGGGGCAGGATTTGAACTCAGAACATAAAGGGTCGTAACTAAATACCGCAAGGTATGTTGTCCAACGCTCAACTGATTCTGCCAATCCACCATCCATTTGTAATAATGATTTCTTTTATTGGCCACAAGGGCCTTTGTAATAATAATAATAATAATAATGATTTCTTTTATTGGCCACAAGGGCCTTTGTAATAATAATAATAATAATAATATAATTAGGTACAGCTAAGACTTGGTCACCGACATTCTACTGCATCTGTTACAGTCAATTACCAGCCAGTTCTTATAGACTGTGGATGTCTTGGAGCTAGTTTTACTTTTTTTCATCTTATTTTTCTCTCACTGTCTCGTTGTTTCTCTCTTTTCCTCTTTTCATTCAATTCTCCTTTCATTTTCTATATTTACTCTTTTACTCTTTTACTTGTTTCAGTCATTTGACTGCGGCCATGCTGGGGCACCACCTTGGAGGTTGATCAGATCGACCCCAGTACTTATTCTACTTAAACAAACAGATGCGGACACAAACACACACACATATATACATATATATATATATATACACGACGGGCTTCTACAGTTTCCGTCTATCAAATCCACTCACAAGGCATTGGTCAGCCAGAGGCTATAGTAGGACACTTGCCCAAGGTGCCGCGCAGTGGGACTGAACCCGAAACCATGTGGTTGCGAAGCGAACTCCTTAACGACACAGCCATGCCTATGGTGAATATTTTTATAAAAAAATATATCACAACACTCATTTTTATTAAACTAAATTTTATATATACAAGAATATGAATTCCTGGTAGTATTAGTAGAACTTGGTGGAATAATGTATGTAATAGTAGTAGTAGTAGTAAAGATTTCAAACTTTGTGGATGAATGCAATTATCAGCTTGGAGGGGAAGGAAAAAATTGCAGATGCCTTTTTAATAAATTGACTTCTGTAAATGCTTAACACTCACATACACACATACAAATATACACACATTTATGTATTTATTTATTTATTTATTTCAGGTCTCTACATGGTGTTTGTGTTCCAAAAGGTGAAGAGCCGAAAGGATGAAGAGGCTGTTGAACCAGCTGTTGAACAGACGGAGGAAGAGAAACGAGTCGTGAAGAGACCGCATACGTCAGATGCTGAGGAAGGTGAAGAGGAACGAGTCGTGAAGAAACCGCATACGTCAGATGCTGAGGAAGGTGAAGAGGAACGAGTCGTGAAGAAACCGCATACGTCAGATGCTGAGGATGGTGAAGAGGAACGGGTCGTGAAGAAACCGCATACGTCAGATGCTGAGGATGGTGAAGAGGAACGGGTCGTGAAGAAACCGCATACGTCAGATGCTGAGGATGGTGAAGAGGAACGGGTCGTGAAGAAACCGCATACGTCAGA
>JAOPJM010523806.1:0-10498 GCA_027124095.1 Muusoctopus leioderma
AGAAGACTAGTAACTAGTCACATCGATCCCACTTTTTCTGCCTACAGAGAGATAAAAATCTATTGTGAAATCCCCGATTTTAGTTTCCACAGTGACGCTAAAATGACCTTACGTTATATTTTAAATTATCCAAACACGCTGTATAATACATTATTAATTGATTAATTAAATAATAAACCACGTTGCCAGAACATATACTACTATGTAAATTAGACGGACCAGTTTAACTGTGCACGAGTTTGTATACACTACAGATATATATATAGGCTACTAATCTCTCCGTAGGCAGAAAGTGATGTTATGAGGCTTCTGTTTGTGCTAGGAAAGCGTATTCTTTATCTTTTGTCAGAATATTTTACTCGAAACTGGCGTTTAATTTTCTTAGAAAGCTGTGTTTAATGAATCTCCTCAATGTATGATGTATCTCGTATTTCACAAATACCTAATGCTCAACACACAGAACATGATCTATGAAGAAAGTATATTAGCAAAACTATAAATTAGATATTAGGAAATGGCGTCATTCATGTGGGAGGGTGGGAAATACGGTTTGTTTGTTTCTTAAATTAAATATTTGGAGACTTACTAAATGCGTTTGTCACGATCCACTCCCATATACCTTTTTGTTTTGTTTTATTTATATTTCCTACCCACCGATTCATGTGAATGCAAAACATTAATAGCCTACTCTGGTAATCATTCTGGAAACTCTTATTAATGTAATACATGTATAAATAAGAGCTGCATGAAAATGACTATTCTCTAAAAAGATTTACAGATATATATTACTGTGAAAATAAGGTACACAATTTGTAGTTTATTCAGAGATTTTGCACATGTTATTGTCAGACACAAGCTCAGTATAATCATGGTTAGAAAAAAGTTTGAGTTGTTGAAATATTCCGTCTTAAAATAATCTAATTCATGCAAATTGATATGTGAGGTATTCCATATTGTCTTTTTTCCTAAAATGTATCATGTTTATAGTGTACCTAAATAAACAATTACTTATATGCATTATCTATTTCACGCTGCATTAGTGTAAAACTAAGTTCATGTATATATATTCTCATCATTTCAGATTTTTCTCTTTTGCGAGGAATTCAGGATATTAGAATGTTGAAGACAACAAGAAAATGGTGCATTTTTTTCTGTATTTTAAACAAGCTACCAAATATATTTCAATTATTGAAACTCTGATTCTGTTTCAATACAAATTACAATAATATTACGAGAAAAAGCTTATTATTTTGGTTTCTGTTATCTTTAGATGAAAATGTGTAAAAGTTTGAAGTCTTATTTGAAATTATTCGCTATCTTACAGTAATATATTTCTATTTAAGCCGCTCTTTATTTCTCTTACAACAGAAGATAATTTAAAAATTCAATAGGTTGTTTTGTGTAAATAATATATACACTAAGTTGGTATTTGTAAATGTGCAATCTGTCTGTTCTAATTGAAAATCTAACTTCAGTGGTTCGGACTTAATGCAAAGAATCAGGATATGAAATACCATAGAATGTTATTTGTTTTATTCATGTTGGCTATCATAAATCATTATAGCTCTTCTGAAATGTTTGCTTTATATTGTTAAGAAAAGAGTATTGAATTGTTCTTTCACTTGGCACTTTTTTCAACTGTTCTTTACCCTACGTAAAGAATGGGGTTACAAAATAAAAATGTAATCTTTTGACGTGTTGCAAATAAATTACACCAATTACTAGTGTTTGTATTAAATAATACAAAATTAAACTGAGTGACTCATTGCTAGTTTAGAATTTAAAATTACTTTATTTTAAACACTTTTTCCTTGTACTTGTTTGTGAAGCTGAAGCTATTATGCTGGTCCTATTTTCCAATAATATAATAGCATCGAGCCTACTTGTCTACTAATAATGGCACAACAGTGTATAATATATGAAGAACATCTAAATAGTGTTATCACGAATATTTTACCTGTATCATTCGTGTACAGACTTACACAATTCATACATAGACGAGCTAAACGTGGGAGCCTCTATGGAATCGCTCTACCTACTAACATAGCAGCCCATTTTCTCTCAAATCCAACACTATCGTTTTAAATAAAGGTCACATTGGATATGTAGTCCTATGTATACCCATACAAATATGAGATGATCACGACTGGAATACATTCCATTATAGGGCTGCTCGATCAGGGTTGACAAGGGGCTAAATAATAGCAACGACAACAAATCCTTCGCATATACTGAAATAATGATATTTATACAATTAATCACAAGCCACACAGCAAAGATAAGCAACACCTTCTGGTGTCGAAGCGTAACTTGATTTTGGATAGTAAACATAGGGCAAACAATTACAAATGAACAGGGTGCCGGGTATTTCGACACAAGAGACAAATATAGAATAAAGATAAATATTATCTGATTTTCTAGATGCTTCCTTATTCAGAATGAGAAATAATTGAAAATTAAAAGCATAATCACTCTTAAAATTACCATTTTTTTTATCACTTATTATTTGAAAGTTATAATTCTCATATGACATTGTTACTTGGTCGGTGTTGATGTCTGCAAATCCTTTGACCGTATCTGGCATGAGAGTCCCCTAGCAAAGCTGCCCGCCTATGGGTTTTATACATTTTTCACCTTTTGAATTAGGCGCTTCCTGTCAGATCTACCAGAGCATAGTGCGCTTCTGGTGCTCTACCTAACTCACACGTAATCAACGCTGGCGTATCTCAAATTTCGACTGTTTTCTACAAACTTCCACCTATAAATGAACTTGCTTGCTGTGACCTCTAACAACACTCACACCTATGTTGATGATACCACTATTTACTATTTCTTAACCTTCCACATACACGTGTCATCCAAATGCAACCTAGACACCACAGGTCAAACCTGCACAGCTTCCATGACCGGACACCTCGAAAACCTCCCCCAATGGTGACATGACAATTTAGTCACTTTAAACAACACACGTAGACACCCTAGACCGTATTCAAAGAAAGACCAATCAACTGATTGACATGAAGTTGCTCACCAACACCCTCCAACTTCTTGCCCAACATACGTGCTGTCTATAAAGTACTCTGCTCATCGGAGTTTGCTGGCCTCATGCCATCTCCACTCAGGCACTCACGGCTCACTCATCTCACCTCCTCTCTTTCCATATTCTATGCTCTCAAGTCATCGCAATAAATACTATGCTCAGTCACTTCCCCTCCAATAATATCGGTTCTGGAATTCCCTGCCTGAACATATTTGTCCTGCAGACGTCAACTTGTAATTGATGAATAGGAACGTTAACCACGTTGACCATAATGGTCTCGAAAGGCCTGTCAATGCCACATGCACAGCCCCTTCCTCTAGATCAAACCCCCAAAACATTGGTCATTGATGTATTAGTGGAAGAGTGTGGGGAACAAATCCCTAACATGGGGCATACCAGAATTCATGGAGAGTTAGTTCGAGACAGTGTCATCAGTACACGTCGAGATGGTGCAATTTCACAGAAAGCCACCCATCCAAGTGATGAGAGGCAAATATAGCCCATAAACAGTCTGTTTTGCCAACATTCACGTGCCAACAAGATCCCAAACCTTTCTGATGCCGAGGGTAACATATCTCTTTTCAGCAAATGTCTCGACGAGGAGAGCTTACTGGTGAGTGACATGGGAGAGTAGGTCTACAGTAGATCAGGCTTAAAGACGGAGAGAGAGTAAAAGTGATGGAGATGTTATTGTTAATGATTTGGGATGTGGGAAGTGTGGACGATAGGACGATATTTGCCGTGGGCAGAAGGGTTGACTGTCTTAGGAATGGGACACACTGTAGCTGTTTTTGAAGATCGAAATATGTACATGTTCGGAGATTGAAGAGTTTGGTAAAGATAGTGCTAGCTCCGGAGAGCATTGTCTGAGGGTAACGGAAGAGGAATGGTTGGTCTTGTTGGCTTGAAGTGACGTTTTCTTACTACTAAGTCTGGAGGGAAGACAGAGACCATCACCATTTTTCAGAGCCTCAGAGACTGTTAGGAGGAAAGTACCCTCAGACCGGAGACCTGACCCGAATGCTTGCAACATAATGGATTCTTTAACGCCAGGAGGTGGTGTTAAACCGGGTGACGGATTAAATCTACCACTCAAGTAAGCCACGACGGGATTTGAACTCAGAATGCAAAGAGACGGAATAAATACAACGAGGCATCTCGTCCGACACTCGCTGATCTAGACTGGTACTTTATCAATCCCGAAAGGATTAAAGGCAAAGATGATCTCGGTGGGATTTGAATTCAGAGCGCAGTGAGCCGGAACGAATACTGCAAGGCATTCTGTCCGTTACGCTAACGACTCTGCCAATTCGCTGAGGTTTTTTAGATCCTGGTGCGTATGCGTGTGTGGTGGTGATCCTGAAGAAGTGGAAAGCGATAGTTTTTGAGGGGATTTACCTAGTGCATGCAGAGTGCAGTTGGATGGGAACAAAACAGTAGCGAATGTGGAGTGTTCTTCACGCGGGTACTGACTACATAAATATATATAATAATAATGAAGACAAGATAGATTATAGATCAAACATTTTATTTGTGACGGTGTTTGAACAACCTGTTCGTGTTGGGTTGATAAGTATTATATAAACATAAATGTAACACATAAATGTAAGACAAATCTATCAACTCTTCACATATTTTTACAGGCGTATCATCAGACATAATAATGAGAAATAATCTAATTCAAATTCAATGGTACTTGATATATATACGAAAGTTGTATATAAAATTATATAGATGGTGAGGGGGTGAGAAGAATTAGGGAGAGAGAGAGAGAGATTAGAGAGAGGGGGGAGGAGAAAGTGAGATAGGTGACGAGATCAGAAAGACGAGTATTGAAAACACCCTCACGTAATTGAATCTGCTTTGAAATGTACGACAGTAAATATAACATAATGAGAGCAGGAGTGGCTGTGTGGTTAAGACGTTCGCTTGACAACCACATGGTTTCAGGTTCAATGCTACTGTTCGGCACTTCGTGCAAGTGTTTTCTAGGTAGAACAAAGGTTTGGTAGACGGAATCAGTGCAGAAGACCGTCGGATGGACTAAAACCACTGCTGACCTAAAAGATAGGTTACCGTACATCCAGCCTAGCGGACATCCACTCGAGCGGTCAGTGGTTCATACCCTGACCGCGGTACTGCGTTGTGTCAGAACCTACGACACTTAACTCTCAAAATGGCGCAGTCTACCTGACTGTAAATAGGAACCTAGTTGAATTACTTCCGTATGAAAATTATTTAACTAGATAAGAAGTCAATGGTAAACCACCTCTGTAATGTGAGTAGAATACCTTGTGTGGACGTGGATGTCCCACAGGGCCACCAGAAGTGAGATTTAATTTGACGCTTCCATCCATTCAAAACACAATTAAGTCTGTTTCCAGTTTAAAATTGGAACCCAATAGAAATACGTTATATATTTCTTTACGATATTATGTCTGTTTATGGTCTAAGGTTGACCGACTACACACCTCCGCTAGATTTCAATTCTTGTACCTATGTTAGAAATCATTGGCAGAATCGTTAGAGCGTTTTATATTATTAACTTCACCGAATAAATTACTTGTTGCGCATGCATATATATTAACTGTTCTCACTTGTATTTCTTTACACTGTTGTCTGATGACATTGTACATTTGCATCATTATCGCCGTATACATCATTTACATGCAGTACAACATCCTAACCACGGCACAACAAAGGGACATATATATATCCACATTTATTCTCGTCGTTAAAAGTTTAATTGATTGGCTCATACTGAAAACTTTTGGTATTTTCATGTTGTTACATATATCCTTTAACTGATAAAGTTGAAGGGTCGGACTAACATAGCTGGTATAGTGAAATGATTAAATGTAATTGTGGTTCTTATAAAGTGTAACTATTTTCAGGCTTAAATACAAGAGTGTGTTTACTTTACGACATGTAGATACAAGGAAGAGTCATGTACAACATCCTAGAACACTGCTGCCTTGTTATTTATATTTGCTAATGATGATCACACCTTTCAGTTAACTTTCTGGTAATGCCAAGAATCTTTTGACTTCAGTGTTGCATTTAATGTAACATTGTTATCCCTACCACCATCAGAGGAGTGATGTATTCTACCTAATATGAAATATTTAAATTGTAAAGAAGTATCTCACATTTTCACTCTCTGAAAAGTTAATTTTTTCCCTTTTACTTTAGAACAGCTTACAGACTTTTAATCATGCTATTGTTTTGTATTCTAATGAATAACATACAATTACCAAGATTGAGCAAATCAGTGTTCAGCTGTGTATGACATTTGATATTTCACTGAACTATTTTGCTGTCTCATTTTTACCCCTTTGATTTTTTTCAACTTTCTTCTTTTGAAACTTTAGAATATTTCTGAAATTCTTCTATAAAAGAGAAAGTTTTAACTTGCTGCATATAGATAGCTTTTGATTGGCCAGCTCCAAACTTGTTGAGTTACTGTCCAAGATAAAAAGATAAAATATTTAACAAAACTTGAGCCTTTAAGAAAAATGTGTGATGATCTTATTTGAAGTATTTATTTAGCCAGTTCTTTATCAGTCCTTATCATTGTTTCAAACTGTGCTATTATATCACCACTAGGTTGTTATTGAATAGTGATATCACAAGTTTATCTTACACCAATTTAACTTTATCTTACACTCTTTAACTTTATCTTACACAGCTAGTGGCTAAATATTCAAACCTTCAGGCCATAGTACAGTTCATTTAACACTACTACAATAGACTCTACTTTTTCAAACATACTGATTGTACTTCATCCTCAAAACTTTTTTATTTCAACCACCTTCATAGTGCTTTTTTACTCTACTGTCTCTCAACTTAAGCTCCACACTAAACATTTCAATTGGTCCTTTTTTCTGAGGACCACCTCAGTACAGACTTTCTTCCCCTCCTCTAACCTTCAGTTTTTAAGCCCCATATTAACTATTCTTATCTTAAGCATTTAATCGTCCAAAGGCTATGGGCAATGATCTTCTTGATTGCATATAACAATAAAAATATTGTTGCAAATTTAATTACAATAAAAATATTGTTGCAAATTTAAATTACTTTAATTATTTAAAACTCTATTTTGGTTGTTGTTGTTGTTGTTATGGAGAACTTTATAAATACTTCAAAAACTTATTAAGATTGTCACAAAAAACTGCATCTTTTGAGTTGCTTCTGCTATATTCCAAGCAACAAAATCTGTTAATACCATCCAGATATTCTTTTCATTGTAGTTAGGCCTCATTACATAAAAATCAAGCTATTGTTTTTGCTACCAAGTTATGAAGAAGTCGTTGCAAATGAATGGCATCCACCATTATAACAAAGTAAGTCAACAATGTCGATATTTCTTTTTTTACATAAGCATGGAGCCTGGGGGATTTGGGAGTTAATAGAAAGATAGAAAGGTGTGATGTTTTTTTCCCAAGAACTTAAGGAAATACTCCAATGAAGAATTAAAACTGAATTGTTGACTTGTTTTGTTGGGTGGCAAACTTCCCTTACAGTAATAATGGTTTCTTACTCAGGCACAAGGCCAATTTTGTAAGGGAACATTATAGTTGATTGAATTGACTCTGTTATATTGTCAGAGTGTATTTTATTCATCCTTTAGAGATGGTGGGATTTGAACTCATGAAATAGAGGGACAAAAGTCACCCTCAGAACTGCAGACCCCTGTAATGATTTCCCTGATCATGTTTATTCTGCAGACACCCATCTACAGATGATTGAACTCAACATCAACTGCATTGATCTTACCAGTCTGGGATGACCTGCAAATATTGGACTGAAGCATATTACTGGTATTTATTTCAGCAACCCTAAAGGATGAAATGCAAAGCCAACTCTGACAAGATTTGAACTCAGAACATAGAATAACAAAGCTGGATATTACAATTATTTTGTCTGGACTTGTTCAGTTTATGCACCTAACCACATTTTGCTTCTTATATAACAATATTGATTTCTAAGATAGGCACAAGGCCTCAAATTTGAAGGAAGGGTATAGTCAGTTAAATTGACTGCAGTACTTGATTGGTACTTATTCTATTGACCCCCAAAAGGATGAAATGCCAAGTTGATTCTAACAAGACTTGATCTTAGAATGTAACTAAATACCATAAGTCATTTGGTCCAACACTTGCAGTTTCTGCCAAACCACCAGCCCTGATAATAATGATATTATGAGCCAATAAGGGAGCCTCTATGTGGTCACCTGAACTGCTAGGAATAGTGTAATATGAACAGGCAAAGTGACAAAAAGGAAAGATGGAGCTTACCTCAGATTAAGGATGATCTAGCCAAATATAGGTTCATAGGCTCTCACATGGGGGAGAAAAAAACAATGAAAATGATTCACCTTACAATCAGTTCTCTTACTCACATGCTGAGTCCTCGAGCTGCTTTCAATGGCCATCAAAAACTCACAACTCGCCTCCACACCAGACAGACAATCACACCTTGTGTAAATGACGACCGACTGCACTGCATGCGACTAGCCCAACTGACACAAGTGCAAAATCCCCAGAAATGGCCGCTTGGTCACATCACTTCCGTTTCCTTCTTATCTCCTTGCCATGCTGTTCTCCTGTTGCTTATATCACAAATAGCAGCCAAAACTCCCTCAAATTACACCCTGCTATCTTCAAAAAGAAAGGAGATATTGGATAATGTAATGCAGTGTAGTCTTAGATACATAATGCCTGAAAAAAGATAGGATGGACATGGCTAGAATGCTTTTGATCATAGATCCGCTCAGCCAGAGCTGACCTGGGGCTAAACAACAACATAATGATATTAAAAAAACTTAGTATCTTGATGTCAGCTAATTTACACCGAAATAGTGATACAGCCTCATGGTTATCTAAGTTAAATCCTTTCATGAACTTCAAAGAACCATAGAGTTTCTGCTTCTATAGCATTAAGTGAATGAAAGACAAACCTTCCCATGGATAGGATGCCAGTTTATTGCAAGTGTCTTTCCCAGAGGTTCTTGTAACTGTTCTTCAAAGCTAAGTGAACTAACATGTAGAATATTGTTCACAGACATAATGACATGACTGTTGTTGATTTGAACTCACAAACTGTGGGATTGTAGTGTAATAAACATCACCACTTGGTCATTTCAACACAACATGAGATACTATAGCTCCCTCTTAAACTTGTCTTGAACCTTCCAGCTAAATATTCACATTCAGGTACAGAGTGACATTAGTGTCAGTTAAGAAATTAAATAAATGAACATGTATTGTCCTTTGCATTGAAGAAAAACTGTGCATACAAAAACACACAAAAAATTTAATTCATAAGACAAACTTTGACAATTATAACCTCAATAACAATAACACATGGCAAAACTTATTACAACTTTCTGAAAACAAATATTTGTCTCGAGATGTGACCTGGCTTCATGGTAGAATAATTGTACTGCACAACAGATGTTGATTTCATCCTTACCAAGCAAAACCTCACCAATTTGAATGAACTCTCCCAGTGAAAAACATTTAAATGTTACTGAATGTGTCCAGCTTGGTGGACAAAGGTCTCTCTGATCACTCCTCTATTTCATCTGTACACCTAGGGTTTATATATAACTAGAAAAATATAATTTTCACTTGAATTCATTAATAAAATAAATATAACTGTCCATGAGCTGTACAGGTGAGATATAAAGATATCAAAACATGTGTCTACAGTTGATAGTAATAAGAAACAACAATATAGAATATTTAACATTAACAAGATTTGAACCTTCAAATTATGCTTTACATTGAAGATAATACAGTTGAAAGGAGAGAAGAAATCCTTTTCATAAATACAATACAAAATACTAAACATTAACTGGATTCAAACTTTCACCTTATGCTTTACATTGAACAATAAATAATTATAACTCATTTCCCCATACAGGAATTAACAATTACTTTTACCCTAAAAAGAAAATAATTAAGTAAACTATTCTGCAAATGATCCCATTAAGAACAAAAGAAGGAAAATAATGTCATGTGAATGATAAAATCATCACAAGTATTTCTCTTGAAACAATTAAAAGTGAATATGAGGAAGCTAACATTGTTAATTAAAGTTCCAAGACAAATAGGCTATTGAAAATGAGAATATGTTCTTTTTCAATTCTCAATGCATAAAATCACTTGATATGAATACAGCTGAAAGTAAGTCATTTTGTTGAATATAGATATAAACATATGTTTTTGACAGGTATACACAAAAACATATATATACATCAACTTCAATGTACCAGGTGTTGTAGAAAATAAGGTTAGACATATGAGTGTTACATACATACATACATACATACATACATACATACATACATACATACATACATGTGTACATGTGTGTATGTATATATATATATATATATATATATATAAGAGAGAGAGAGAGAGAGAGAGAGAGAGAGAGAGAGAGAGAGAGAGA
>JAOPJM010523817.1:0-10498 GCA_027124095.1 Muusoctopus leioderma
ATATGTATATAGAATACTACCTCAAAAAATCTCCGTCCAACCCATGCTAGCATGGAAACAAGGACATAAAAACGATGATGATGATGATATATATGTATATCATCGCTATCTGAGAGAGGACTCTTTAGTCTTGCCAAGGGCATGAAAAACTTTATAGTGCCGGTGCCATGATAAAGTGCACCCAATCGACTCTGTAATGTGGTTGGCATTAGGAAGGGTATCCAGCCATAGGAACCATGCCAAAATTGGAATCTACAAGCGAAGCATGGTCCTCTGACTCATACCAGGTGTAAAATGGAAAGCAGACGTAAAATGATGATAATGATATATATATATATATATATATAGGGAAGTCATTTTACCCATTTAAGAACACACAAAAACTGTTAGATTCACTTTTCGTTTATTTCTTAATAATACTGTCTACTATGAAGTGTTAAAACGTTTCCGCTTTGATGCACAATTTCTGAATAAACTGATTCTATTTATATTTATTAATAGTCAGCTTTGATTGATTATTTTTTTTCTCAGAACAAAATTAATAATATCCTGTAGAGCAGTGGTTCTCAAACTTATTTTGTCATGGAACCCTCATACAATTTTCCCAAAATCGTGGAACCCATACCAATATTTTACAGACAGTCCCCACCACCCTAATTTGAATAAAATATTAAATGAAGCAAAAACTATTTGAGAGAGAGAGAGAATTTATTTGAAAATCGTGAATACCAATTTTTTTCATAAAATAAAGTTTCATTAAATTTTATTAAAAGAACCCCAGAATTTTTTCACGGAACCCACTTTGAGAAACGTTGCTGTAGATCAGTAGGTTTTTAAGGCACTAATGAAGACTGCCAAAAAGTGGTTCAAGAGAGATACTAGAATGGTTTCCTGTTGCATTCTTCAGGCTCCAAAACAAGATACTTGACTTTTTTTACTCACAAAACACTAGAGCAGTGTTTCCCAAACTGTTTAGCCCAGTGACCCACTTTTTAAGATTCGGAATTTTTCACGACCTACCGGGATTTACAGCCGAAAGAATATCAACTATGTCTGACCAATTAGTTTTTATTTTAATCATATTGATATGCACAAATTGCAAAAAAAATTGCCTTATTAATTTAAAAACTAATAACTTTTTAGGATTTAACATGTTTTCTTTACATGCAACATTGAATAATATACTTTTCATCGAATTAAATTGCATGAATTTTAAAAGAAAAAGAAAATTATTTAAAAAATGTTTTCCCTTTTTACTGTTACAAAAGATTGTATAAAAATGTTCGAATGATTGCACTAGAACAATTGAAGGACAATATGCAGGCAGCAGGCTGCTTATCATTGATATAAATGAATTAACATTAGAGTTTAAAAACTCATTAGATTGTAACAGTGTAAGAATAGTTAAAGATTTTTAACATTGGAGAATCATTTCGCAACCCAGCAAAAATCAGCTCACGACTCACCGGTGGGTTGCAACCCATAGTTTGGGAAACACTGCACTAGAGTATGGTACAAGCTAACAAAACACTTAATTGTTATACAATGTTTCTGCTGTCTATATTGGTTTACCCATTGAGAGTTAAGTCTCTTGCCAGTGGCACAAAACAGAGCTGTGAACCATCAACCTTTTAGTCAGAAGGACAGCATCTTATTGACTTGAGCAATTGAAGATTTTAAAGTTATTAAAATAAAATTCAAAAAAAGATAACTCACGTGATAGCATCATGATGTTGTGCAACACTTAAAGGCTCCCCTGCAAATACATTAAGACACACTACTATACAAACAGTACAATTATGGTTTTCAAAGCATTTAGCAGATAAGAGATTGCTATTACCACCATTTGATATCATTAATATATAATTTCCTAACCCTTTCGTTACTATAATTCTAATGAAATAAACTGCTTATGATTTTCAATTAATTTTGAAAATAATCGAGAATTTAGAGGGATTTAGTAAAAATAACTAACTTTCTCATTATTAATTCTTACATAAAATTATAATGGAAGGTTTAAATTTAAATATGAACACTTTAAAATAGATGGGTTTGTTTTTATCATAGAACCAGGGGCAGTTTCAGGCAAATTGGTATCAAAAGGGTTAATTTAATCATAATTATTTTTATGATATCCTATACAGTTAAAACAACTTTTCTTTTCTCATGTTTAAAGTAGCTTAGTGGATAAGGTATTGGACTCATTGTACTATCAGCACATTGGTCATGAGATCATATCCCATTAGAAATATTCAGTTGTGTCTCTTGGCAAAACATTTAATTCCACTTGCCTCAGTTCAGGTTAGCTGGAGATTAGGTACTAGACATCTCGGGTAAACTACATGTCAAAGACTTTATCTCTCATCTGCTAAATGTTTCAGGAATTTACAATCTTCCATGATTTATGAAAGGATTGACTTTTTTAATATGAAGTATCTAATATATAGAACATCAAACCTTCTTTTGTCTGTAATATTGAAGCTCTAATAATTGTTTCTAACATAGGCACAAGGTCAGAAATTTTGTGAGGAAGGGAAATAGTCGATTATATCGACCCCAGTACTTGACTGGTACTTTGTTTATCAACCCTGGAAGGATGAAAGGTAAAGTTAACCGTGACAGGATTTGAACTCTTGAAGCTCTAATAATAACCCTATATAACAACACTATATATTTTGAGCCAATGAGGGAGCCTCTACATGGTAGCTTGGCCTGCTAGAAATAACAGTCAAATATCCCTCAAATTAGACCTTACCATCTTAAAAAAGAGTAAGACACATTGGATAATGCAGTCCTAGATACATTATATTTTGGGGTGAAAAAAAGTGACAGGATGGTCAAAGCTGGAACGCCTTTGATCATAGGTCTGCTTAATCAAGGTTGACCTGGGGCTAAACAACAACAACAACAACAACACTATATATTTATATATTTTATGTACATTTTCTGTGTTGATAAGTTAGATACTTCTCAACTTTCAAACAAATTATCAAGAAATTCTAGGTTGACGCCGCTGCTGTCATTGTCACCATTTCAATATCCATTAGTCTATGTTGGCATAGACCGGATGGGGCTGTAGGATGCCATATTGCTACTCCTCTAAATCTTGTGTCATTTCATCTGTAAGGTCCAACATCCTAAGTTCCAACTACTGTTTCTCCCCCATTACTTCCCTGGTTTTGCTCCAATATCGATAACTTGCACTGTCAGCACAAGGCTTTATATATTTGCATATTGTGGGAGCAATTGTGTTTTTACAGCTGGATACCCTTAATATTATTAATCTTTTAATGCCTTATGAGTAAAATTGGTAGATGAAAATTGTACGGAAGCCCATCATATATATATATATATATATATATATATATATAACCAAGCCAAACGAAACGTGTGAGGCGTGGTCCCCCGACCCGTCTAGGAGAGTGGTGACTCCAATCACAATCGATGCGGGCCGAAATCACTCGTCTAACCCATGTCAGCATGGAAGGCAGACGTTAAATGATGATGATGATGATGATGATATATATATATATATATATATATATCATCATCATCATCCTGATCATCATTTTACGTCCGTTTTCCATGCTGGCATGGATTGGACAGGTGATTTCAGCCCGTGTCAATTGTGAATGGAGTCACCACTCTCCTGGATGGGTCGAGGGACCACGCCTCACATGTATGTTTCATTTGGCTTGGTTTCGTGTGTGTGTGTGTGTGTGTGTGTGTGTGTGTGTGCGTGCGTGTGCGTGTTTGCGTTTGTCTCCACGAAGTCTTCATTGTTGATATCACTTGGCTACTGGTACTCATTTGCTTACATCCTGCGTAAAACAATAGGCCGGAGGATTAGTGGTTCAATGGTTGAAGATCCGTGTAAAAACTATCTTACTTACAGAAATATGTAGGTGTTGGCGACAGGAAGAGCATCCAGCTGTAGAATACTGCTCCAAAAACAAAATTCATCCAACACATGCCAGCATGGAAAAATGAACATAAAAACGATGATGATGAAAATGATGATTTCAACTATGGATTGAAACTCATGTCCTATTCTTACCCACTCAACTATCACCCCTCGAGTAAAATTCATAAAAAAAGATAAGGAAGAAACATCAAAATTCACCTCTCTTCATGGCATACATAATATTTTAGGAACTTTATTAACTGTTTTGCTAATAGTAAAAACTGTACTCACACATTTTGTACAAATCTATGTGGCTGTGAAGTTGAGCAAACACATCTACATGTCGACAGACCTGTCAAAATAGTTCAAAAACAAAAAATTACACTGGTAATTCTTTTAGATATTTCAGATTCATAGCAATATATATTGAATATCAATTAAATAGCATTTTTTTTTTAAATGTTTTGTTTTTGTGTTAGTTTTGCAAGATGTTTTATGTGAAACCGCATGTTAAACTGATATTGTTGTATTTTGGGACATTTCACCATTAAAATAAAAACACACACTGGCTGTAGTCCTCTTCTTTATTGTTTGTCATAAATTTTCACCACACTACTGTGACTTTCTCAATGATTGCTTGAACCTCCAATGGTTTTATTCAAATTTGCTGTTGTATTTTTGGTACCTGACTAAAGAGTTTACAGTATTTAGTTTTGTCTCTCTATGTTCTGAGTTCAAACTCAGTCAGAGCTGACTTTATCTTTCAACTCTCTGGGATTAATAAAATATGCACTAGTAATATACAGAGGTCAATTAATTGGACTACACACTCTCCCTCTACAAAATATAACTTCACTTAAGCAACTATTGTTGTCTGTTTATGTCCCACATAAACAATATATCCCGCAGCTTAGCAGTTCAACAGGTGAAAATCAGTGGAATTAGTCCATTACTTAAAAAATAGGTAAGGGTTGGCATCAGAAAGGACATCCGGCCATAGAATACTACCTCAAAAATTCTTGTTCAGCCCATACTATCATGGGAAGGTGGATGTAAAAACGATGATGATGACACACTGATTGGCACTATGCATGAGAAAAATTTCAGGCGATGACTCTGTACTACTAAGTTTATAAATATTGCAATAAATAGGAATATAGACAGAGACAGTGTATTAGTAGCACACTTTGAAAATATACTCCTGATATGCATGAGTTTTTTAATTCATTGAAAACATCAAAATTGAAATTGTCATTGTTTCACAACAAACTTACCTGGAATAAACTGCTAGATTCTCGAACATACTGCTTAATTGCAGGCCTGCTAGTAAAATAACCTGTCCAGTAGCTATGAAGTCGGTCAGCGTATGGAAAGAAATCATCTGTTTTCACAGGCCATGTAATGTTTGCTTTGTTTAGTTGATAAAGGTAGCAAGATGGGGTAGAATAAATCAAATTTAATTTACTGCCATTTACTTGCTGCAAAATATAACAGATAAAATCTATGAATGAAGGGGCCTACGCTCTGATGCACTTTTGCTTCTTTAATTTACTATCAACATAGAAAAAAAATGAATCTAAAATGATGATGATGACGATGACAACGATGATGACAACAATGACAACGTCAATGATGATGATGACAACAATGACAACGTCAATGACGATGATGACAACAATGACAACGTCAATGATGATGATGATAACAAAAACGATGACAATGATGATAATGATGACAATGACAATAATGATGATGATGATGATGAAAATTATGATAATGATGATGATGATAAGGACGACAATGATGATGACAATGATAATAAAGAAGATGATGATATACACCAATTACGCTAAGCTCATTCTCCTCCAATTACAGTATATTCTCTATCTAATCCATAACTAATATTTCATTACTATTTACAATTCTGACACATACAGGATACTCTATATCTAAAGAAGGAGTAGAAATTATCTGAACTTCTTTTTTTTTCTATCGAGATCTCTACTAGATGTTATGTTTTAGCATATGTTAACTAACATATATCATAAAATCGGCATTTGAATTTTGTAAAATCCATCCAAAATAAATTTGAAATGCCAACATTTCCAACATAAATACATCTTGAGCATGACTAATGCACTAAATCAAATTAATACATCCTTCTATTGGTTCAAATGGAAAAATAGATTCTTAGTCAACAATTTAGAGTAACACTTCTTTACTCCATACATTTCATTGTCACTAAAGGCAAGTTTACTCATAACATTTCATAATATCATTTCAGACAGACATCTTGATTCATCCTAAACCACCATAACATTATTTGAAGATCAGCTGCTGATACTTTAAACTCAGATCAGCTGTTGACTCTCTACAAAGCTCAAGTAAGACACAAAGGAGTACTGCTCTCACATCTGGGGTGGTGCTGGTGCTGTTACACACACACACACACATACACACACACACACACACACACACACACACACATCTTATACAGCATCCAAAAGAAGGCTATCCAACTGATTAGCAAAGACTCACTCACTAACACACTACAACCTCTAGCCCAGTGGTTCTCAAACTTATTTTGCCATAGCACCCTCATACGATTTCCCCAAAATCACAGAACCCATACCTATATTTTACAGACGACAACCCCTGCCACCTTAATTTGAATAAGACATTAAATGAAGCAAAAAGTGTTTTAGTGAGAGAATTTATTTGAATATCATGAATACCATTTTTTTTTATAAAATAAAATTTTATTAAATTTTATTAAAAGACAACTTATGTCACAGAAATCTGGGGTTCAACTGAACCCACTTTGAGAAATGTTGCTCCAGCTCATAGATGTGCTGTCTCTTCACTCTGCCTATACTAACTCAACTAACTAGTTGCATACTACATACACCCAGGCCTACCCGTCTCTCCTCTCATCACCCATACTGTATCTCAACCCCACTCACCCCTGCCCTGTACTAACCATTTGCTTGATCCTTCCCCACCAGAACGTTAACCTTCTGAAACTTCCTTCCCCATCCACATCTTTTGCTGCAGACATCAGCTTACAGATGTTCTAAGTAAATATCAACCATATCAATCTCATCAGTCTCAGAGGGAAGGCCTGCAAAAGCCATAGGAACTATCCTTCCTTCCTGACTAAATTATAAAAAAAGTAAAATCTCAAACTGTCTGCTTTTTTCTTAATTGGATATACCTAATGTCCAGCTTTCTGCTTAGTCTCTATATGTAGTCCACTGCCACGCTCTTTCTTTCAGTCTTTCCATGCCTGTCACTTAATTTTTACTCACTACCATGTTGCTTGTTACCCAGGTTGGACCCCCAGCTACATAACAGTTTTTTTATTATATTATTGGTTAGTCAGGAGAGAAGACAGTGCCCATCACCCTTTTTCAAGGCCTCCGAGACTGGTTGGAGGGAGGGAGGAAAGTATCCTCAAGCCGGAGACCTGGCCTGAATGCTTGCAACAGAGTCGACTCCACTAAAGGCACCCAAGGGGCAGGTGGTGGTGCTAAACCAGGCGACAGATTAAGTATACTACCAAAGTAGGCCACGGTGAGATTCGTACCCAGAACGCAAAGAGCTGGAGCGAATACCACAAGGCATCCTAGCCAATGCTCTGGATTCCTAGACTGGTGCTTTATTTATCAACCCCAAAAAGATGAAAAGCAAAGTTGACCTCGGTGGGATTTAAACTCAGAGTGCAATGAGCTGGAATGAATACTATAAGGCATTCTATCCGGCGCTCTAATGATTCTGCCAATTCGCAAGTTGTCTGTAAGTAACATGCATATGTCCTCTGCACTGTCTGTTCATTTAACCAAGTTAGCATTTGCTAGTATAATGTGAAAATACATTACTGAGAATCTTTTCTGGCAGCAGAATCTCTGTTTATAGAGTTGAAGAATCTCTCAGATAATTGTAAGGAAGAATATTCAAAAGTATAACTCTTTATTCTCCCTAAGAATCTGCTATACCTATAAATACAATGAAATAAATATTTTTTTAAAAACATGAATAAAAAATATATATAAAACTACAACTTACTTTGGCATTGACATACTTAATAAGTTTGTCTAAGTTCTTGTACCAAGCATTGGCATTACTGTACTGAAAGTCTGAACCCATTGTTAACATAATGTGCTTGGTTCTAAGAGTAAGAGACTAAAAAAAAAAGAATAGTAAATGAAATTGGAGAGTTAGAAATAGATCAGGTAAAAAGGCAATAAAATGGTAAAAATATTTCACAACATTTAGTAAAATAACAAGTTAAATGATGGACAAAAATACAAAATTTCTAACAAAAATATAAATATTACAATTTAAAATAATAAGCTTACTAATTACAAAATTTAAAAAGAAAAAACTTCCCAAATATTCTAAAATTTAGTTTTACCATTTTAATATTTTAGGAAAACATTAAAATAGCAAAACCAAAGTGAAAAAAAAGACCACATGCAGCCAAGACACTGCAAGCCAAATCTGCACTGCCTCCATGAACAGAGACCTCAAAAGCATCCTTGAATGAGGGCATGTCAATCTAGTCTCTTTCAACAGCACAAAGAAACAATCACTGCTTATACCAAGGAAACAATTATGTACTTCATCTTCAGCAGAGATCAGTTTCTGACCCTCTACAAAGTTAAAGTAAGACTTGTTCCTACATCTGGAAATCTGAAATGGTGTTGGTGCTACACACACAAGCATCCTAGAGCACATCGAAAAGAATGCCATCTGACTGATTGGCAATAACTCATTCACCAACACAACATCTGGCCCACAGATGTACTGTCTCTTCTCTCTGCCTATTCTATCACTACTACAACAACCACTGAACTAGTTGCATACCACTTCTACCCAGGCACAGCAGACACACCTGCTTTCTCACTTCTAGTCACCGTTTTTCCTCCAGATGTCGACTTACAGGTGTTCAAGCTAAACATAAACCACATCATTCTCATCGGTCTTTGAAGCCCTGAGGGGTACAGCCCTTGAGTACAGCTCTTTTCTCCTGACTAAGCTATAAAAGAAAGACCATATCTTACCTTCATTAAAATCCAAGAAGTGAACAAAATAAACTTTTGATTCAAGTTGTTCTCTTTAAGTCGTTTATCATCCTTAAATGAAAGATTCAAAGAATATATAATACTTAACATAAACACATCAGTTTCTTCTTTCAAATCTAGAGTAAACACAACATTCAGATTTTTGCTTACAAGAATATCAATTGAAAATAAATATTTCTAGATCACTTTTAGGTCATAAACTTAATATTTGTTCTCTTAAATTAAATACAACGCAGAAGAATATAATTGCTACCAATATTCTTTCTAAGCACAAAAAGCAGTGATTTCACAAGTCATGATGTTTTCCAATCAGCAAGGGGATTTTAAAAAAAGTGCAAAACATACTTTACAATTATAAACTTTAAAAAATCACACACCAATGATCAACTATAGTGTTAATACTACAATCATAAAACTCACTTTTGTTAGTACGTTGTCATTGATACTCAACGTGAGACTGAGTTGTGCATGTTTGCATGCGACAACTGGTGCATGGTTGCTCATGCACATAGCTTAGTGGGAACTATCACTGCTCTAGCAGCTGCAGAATAAATAAAAGATAAAGAATGTATTTTAAAAAAAGATTTACCATAATAGGATCATCAGTACAAAGTTCATCAAAGCAAAATCCAGGAGGTGGATTATAACCATTTAACAGTATTCCAGTGAATAAATCTGCTTGGTCACCTGTAATTAAAGTTCCAAATGAGAAGTTTGAAAAAGAGATTCAATCTTATAAAATATACATGTCTTTTTTAAAAGCATGCCTAAATCAAATATTAAAGTTTCTAGAAAATCTTGAATTATAAAAAGAAAGAAAAAAAAACAGTGCTTACTCAATGTTGAATTACATAATGCATTTAAAGCAGCAATTTTTAAATACTTAAATATTAAGTTTTATTAAGAAGATGTTCTTATTTCTAAAGAAAAGAATCAAAGTTTGCCAATAGAATGAAAATCAATTCAGTTTTAAAACTATTGTTAACAAATGTTTAAATACAATGAAGAAGGAGATAAGAGCCTACCAATATTTTGGTTAGATTTCCAAATCATTTCCATATCTTTATTAAGCACACGTTTTATTATATCTTGGTAGTCAGCCCGTCCAAAAAATAATCCATCAAAACCCATCTACCAAAACAAAATTTAAAAAAATTAATATTGCATACATGTAATATATATAAGAGTAGTTAGAAAATGAGAATTAGGGTATCACACAAGCAACTGAGAAACTAGCAATTTGTATCCTACCACCAGCACTATGTGGTGCCAACAGTTATGTCATTTAACTCTCAAGTGGTCCAGTCCACTTAGCTGCAAACAGGTACTGCAGAGTAAGAACAACTCATGGTTCTAAGCAGCAGCAGTAGCACTGTTGTTGTTGTTTAACCCCAGGTAAACTCTGATCAAGCAGATCTATGACCAAAACCATTCCAGCTGTGACCCCCCACCCCCACCCCCACCCTCGTCTTTTTAGGTGTATGTCTAGGACTACATTATCCAATGTGTC
>JAOPJM010523831.1:0-10497 GCA_027124095.1 Muusoctopus leioderma
TATATGTATATATGTGTGTGTGTGTGTGTGTATGTGTATATACATATATATATATATACATATTTATTATATATATATATATTAAAATTAAACGTCGACAAATGATCAGTGAAAGAGTATTGGAAATTTGTTGAACAGAATTCAGTAAAAAGTGCAAGGAATGAAAGAACCGCAATCATAAATTGTATTATACTAATCAGAAAGCCACAAGGTGGGTGGCTTTTTGGCTAGTATGAGGATATAATTATATGACACAATGATAGAACAAAAATACAACACCTATTAGATGAGGGTGTACTAGATTGAATTATCATATAGTACTTTACTGGTACAGATTTTAATAACTCAAGCAGAATGAAAGTGTGAGTTTACCTACGTTGCAATCTGCTCTCAGAATGTAAAGAGACGTAACTACAAAGCATAATTAACGGTGACCGATACACTAGCGATTGTGTCATCCTCCACTCATGAAAGAAAACCACATATATTAAAAGTGATATTGTTTCATACTTTTGTATTTATGTATCGCATTTAAAAACAAACAACAACGATAGATGTGTGTCTGAGACGGCGAAGGAAATATACTTCCATAGATATATTTATATTTATGGTTCACCAAATAATTTGTATATGTATATGAGCTTCTTACATGTTATATATTATTTTATGTAAAAGCTTGATGAATGACAGAAAGATCACAATGCAGCACTAAACGCCTTGTAATTATATTTGGTGTAACCTAAATTTTGAGTTCATATCCTGCACTGGTTGAGTCGGCCTTTCATTCCTCTCAGACCGATAAATGGAGGATCAATCCTATATTGAAATAAATAATTCTAGAACTGAAATCCGAATACTGGAGTCAATTAAAATTAGCAGTTATTTTGTTGAATAACCAACCACAACGCAATAAAAGTCAAATTTATAACTGTGTTAGCTATATCTACCGTCTGCCCAATATGTTTTCGGATAGAAAGAACTCACATTTCCATTAGGTAACATTGTGGACATGTTGATCTATTCCCTTCCGCTGATTATATAATATCAGAGATACAGAAATATTTCAGTTCGGAATATTGCTCGAAGTTGAGAAGAATGACATACATTTGGTTTTGCAGAGTAGATTCGGCATTGGTATATATTTTATCGAATGAGTGTAGAATGAAAACTATAAATGCACATGTCTCATTTAGAAATCAGAACATATATGGATCTGTATGCATATTATACGCCATCTGGACTGGTTTTATAACTCATCGGCTATTCTCAACCATAAACTGTTAGTAGTAGTATTAAGTGCCTAATCCAAAATTACAACAGATGTATGTCACTCATATAATCGACTGTTCACCTCCCACACAATCTCTAGCCTTGTGACCGTGCTAGCAATTATTATTATAAGGCTATATATACTAAAGTTTTATGAGACGATCGTGTCAACATAATAAATCTAAATAGTTGTTATATATAATATATGTAAATCATACTTGTCTATTACGAATTACTGCACATAATGCCTCTGTACAATTGATTAGTTAGCATCAAAGATACAGTACACGATACACATTTGTTACCTTAATTGGCCATCCTTCACTTGCTTGAAATAATCACACTTTCCGTCATTGGATACAGTCATAAGATCTGAAATTAAGTACACTACGCCATAAAATTTAATGTTTGTAGTTAATGGTTTATGAGAAAGGATAGTGAAATTAGCATTTTAAATTGCTGTAGACAATTCTAAACACGTTATAATTATTTCTTAAATTATCGCTTGCTATATCGGGAAACAATATCCCATGTTCATTTGTAATTCTAAAATTCAAACAAAATATTTTCTTATTATTGACAGAATTTTATCAAATATCTCTTATATGAATTTAGTTTTTTGAAATATATATTTATTTATGTTTTTTCCACTTTAACTTTATTAGTTTTGACACATTCCGATCTGGTTTCATGCAATATTTTTAATGCCTTACATGAAGTACAAACGTTTAAAAATGTTCTCTTGTTTGAAACAAAAACATACATTTTAAACGTATAGAATATTTAAAAGCTATAGAAGATATTAAACATAAAAGAATACATGTTGAATACTCCTCTGGGAAAATAGTATAATATGGAGGCAACTAAAGTAGGTGAGATTAGCAAAATGAAGAATAGTCATATCAAACCTAACAGCAATACCAATGAGCAATGTGCTGTGAGTATATTATTTGCTGATCTGTATAAATAAGGATTAACTGAAAATTCCACAACAAAATTATGGCATCAAATAATAGATTATATTTATGTAGAATTACAGTAAGGTCTCACCTATGTAATGCAGTGTAAATTGTATAGCTTCGATTAACTGAGATCATCCCTACAAAAATTAGACAAAAACACTCTATGGGAGTGATTAAAATCTAAAAACAACAGACAAAGGAGATAACTTTAAAAAAAAAATCATAGGCAAGATATTTTGAAGATAAAGACGGTGCAAATAGGCATGGCATTTGTCTTTACAGCTAACTGGTGAATGCAACGGGCATGTTTCGATCTTAGATCTTCACATTCAGGTATATTCTACTCAGTTGACAAGATTTAGAAATGATCTGTATAAATACAATTAGGGAATTTTAGGAAGCTGACTATGATGTAGGCATTCGCCACCTCTGTCCAACCTCTCAGGGATAGCTTCCTCTCGACCCATTTCATTGTGAAACAGGCAAACATGCTCGTAACCTCGTTTCAGTGCCTATTCACTTGGAGATCCGAATCCTACAAGACTCAGAGCAGTTTAAACAGTCCGTCTATCCAGCGCGCCACGACACGGTCCGACGGCATAGACTTGCCTCTCCAGTGGCCAAGCTGGAAGCCCACCGACTTGTCCAGGTTAATCTTTGTTTCTGCCACCGCCTCGTATTGCTTCAGAATGGTGCACACCACCTCCACTTCTATGGTGTCTGACACCACGAAACTGACGTTATGTGCATGCGTCGACACGACTCGCCCGCATCCCAGTTCGGAGGGGATGACCCTCAGCAGCTCTAGTGACGACACAAGTACTAGTAAATAGGTTTGCACAATGAGCTCGGAGAAAATATAAGGAATAGATTTCCTGAACATAGACATCATAGGTGCAGACATGGCTGTGTGGTGAAGAAGGTCGCATCGCAACACTGTGTTTCCAGGTTCAAGCCCACGGCACGATATGTGAGGCAACCGCGGCCTATTATAATACATGTTTGACTAATACCTTGAGTGAAATGTGAGGGACAGAATCTACGTTGTATGTATGGGTGTGCCCGTGTTTATTTTTAAACAGGTTTTGTTGATTATGTTTTGTCACTTCATGTGTCTTTACTTAGCGTTTCGAGCAATAGAGATTGATAAAATACCAGACTCAAATAAATATTGTGGTCGATATGATTGATTAAATCCCTCGAAGTCGGGTCCCCAGTATGGCCGGAGTCAAAGAGATGAAACCAATAAAAAATAAAAGAATATGTGTAATCCAGTTATTTAATATGCTTAATGACAATATATAAATAATATATTAATATAAATATATCATTTAAGCTTAAAACAGTGACCATTTACCGGTAGAGTTATTGTCCATTTAAAAATGTCATACATTATTACTTCTATAAACACTTTCGAGTCTTCGAAAGGATACGAATTATCGCTATATATTTGTACAGAGATGCAATTATGTACATCGTGTGGCATTCAATCAAAACGCATTTTAAATAATATTCACTAAATAAATTTTAAGACATAAGTCACTATATTCTCATTCATGCGTATACGTTAATTTAAAGCGTTGAACTGGTATGAAGCCAATGTGTATATATGTCTGCTTTCAATGATATATCAGCCCGGACAATGCTAAAGTAAACGTGGTTATACGGTTTTCAATATAAATGGAACATTTAAAAGTCTTCGTTGATATAGTTGTATAATTCGCTAGCCACATCAGTTTCTTTTACTTTTTCGGCACCAGGTTATCGTAGTTTTTTCCCTTTAGTTATTTCTATTCAGCAGTAGCGTTAAGTAATAGTCAGTATGAAACATAGGGTGAAAATAATAATTCAGTGGAAATCATGTAATTTTTATTGTATGTATGAAAAAGCCTCTTACCATCATGTGTTGAAGCGTTTCAATATGTATACCACATCACAGCTTTACCAGTACATACACGATCAATTTATGTTAGTGAATTTAATTCAAAGCTCTTCAAAGTTAACTATATCAGGGAAACATTTTCAAGTTAATGTCAGGTGACATTTAGCTCTAATTTTCTATCGTATAATTGTTACTAAAGTTTGGACAACGGCGTAGGATATTTGCTTAATACAGGCACACCCACACTCATGGAGATATGTACACACAAACACACGCACGCATATATACATATGTTTGTGTGTGTGTGTATATATGTGAGTGTGTGTGTGTAGGTGTGTGTGTGTGTGTTTTATTAAAGCATTGAGCCCAACCAAATAACACTTTCGTTTCGTTTAAAAACAGGTTTCGAACAAAACAAAAGCGCATTTTGATGGACTCAGTGATTTAGTAAAACATCTATCTGCACAATCAGTATGA
Source organism: Muusoctopus leioderma (assembly GCA_027124095.1). Classification (NCBI taxonomy): domain Eukaryota; kingdom Metazoa; phylum Mollusca; class Cephalopoda; order Octopoda; family Octopodidae; genus Muusoctopus; species Muusoctopus leioderma. The sequence goes on from JAOPJM010523831.1 coordinate 4,591, forward strand.
ATACTTTGGGTAAGTGGACTTTCAATGTTCCCCTGAATATGTAAGCCCACTAATTACTTTATATATATATATATACTTCTGTCTTCATTTTGAATGTTGTTTTTTATCTGTTTCACGCAGGAAATTTTGTTTTCTATTGTGGCTTCCACTGAAGAAACTACAACATATTTACTCGTTTCGACGTAAATTATTTTTGCGTTGGTATGTTAGTATTTTACGATCGAAATTTCGGCTGGTGCATATTGTGTTTCTCACACTTACAATGCAAATGTTAACACCCCCCCCCCCGCAATGCACTATAGAGCATTTGCGCATATATATTTGTTTACATACATACGTATATTTATATATGTATACATGTTTTTTCATGTTCTTGTTTCCTTTTTCATTTTGAGTTAGAGAAAATATTATAATTAGGATAGGAAATACAGACTATAGAAAAGACTAATGAAAAAATGTTTCTTTTCTTTAAGTTTATTTAAGTATCAACTGAATATTTACAACGGTAATTCAGGTTACGTATCATGTTCTTCTATCATCGGTGTAGTTTTCTGGGCATTTCTTGATTTCTCTATGATAAGTATTATAATTTCATATATCTAATCCTTTTTTAAAAATGTTATTCTCATACGAATGTCTATCGGATTATTTGTTTTCGTGTAGTGATGTTTGACAGACGTTTTTAACGTTTTAATAGAGAAAAAAGTTTAAGTAGTTTACAGACAACATACATCATGGGCTAATGCAGAGAGGGAAAATATATTTTCCCCTTTTTCGTCTTTCACTCAGACTCACCAGATCATTCACAATTCAAGTTTTTATTGAATCGTGCTTTTCTGCCTGAATGACACACACTACTTCTTTGGGGCTCACAGCTGTTACCTGCAAGCATAAACAATCTTCGTTCAGTTAGCTGTATGTATATCATGTGTTAGCAGAACCGAACAGCTAGTGTATCCAAACACTGCCGCTTACAATTCTTTTTATGTGACTAGGGAATCGAGAAACCAAAACATTTGACAGTTTCTATCCACAGTTTCTATACACATATTGCTATCCACCATCAACACACGGTTCTTAACACAAGAGCACATGAAATATAATTTCATAGAAATTCGAATTAATAAATACTGCTGTTAAACTAGCTTATGTATATTTCAATAACAAATAGCAAATATGCAAAGAAAGTAATATGTAATTCGTTGTTTGAAGCAGTTGTTTTCCGTCACCAAAGTGACAGTTCCAGTTGGGAAATATGTGTAGATAGTTACATGCATTGACAAAGATCTATGTAACCACTGGCTATAAATGTATACCGTAGCGTTAAGCACAACAGAATGAAATTCCTGCATGCATGTATCACTAGTCTATCACACTTACTTGTCTTCACTAGAATAATTTATTTCAACATGAAAGCCAACAAATTACTCCTCAGCAATTTCTCACCAGTTTCGCTACTCAAAACGTTGAATTATACCGCACGAGAGCAAACAATCAAACCAAAATCGCAAAGCCCTACCGATTTTGCTAACCACTGCTTTTCAATCTATGAATTATTACAGAATAGCATGCGATGGAAGAAATCTCTACCAGAACATACAAAACTACACACATATAGAAAAGAAACATTTCCATTGTAAGTTGTACAAAATAATAGCTTGCAAGTGGCACCAATTCTCACATACATTAATGACGTAGGTGAAATAAAGCGGCTCTTAATATGGTGATAAATTAATAGCAGTCACAAAGCAAAACAAAAACGTACCACCATGAGCATACATATTCACATAATTGTAAAAAGAAATTCAGCCAAATTTAACCATTTCCTATAGAGAAATGACTGTAAGATGGACCATACACAACTAGATATATATGACCATGCCAACAATCAATCCGATGAAGAATTTGATGTAGATATGTATCTTCGCACTTTCACGAAACATTAAAACACACGTACACAAATACAGAAATTCTTGTCGAAAATATATTTAGATATATACGTTACTCTAATAAATTCAGTGAAACTGAATTTGCACTCATATTAATGTGTCACAGATATACACAGGATTAAATCCATGTACCCAATGTCGCATAGATACAAAATTATACATTTTAATATCACAGAAAATTCAAGTTGAAACAATTTAGACAAAAAACTTGTATAAGTAAAAAAAAATACATCTGCTATAACACGTGGATTATCCAACATACACTATTATGTATCGGCATACAAGAATACATGTATTATAATGCTTTCACCATGAAACAGAACATTTCTCCCTAACTAACAACTTTCAATGTGCACACACACAAAACAATTTCCTTAGAAATGTTTAAATACCATACACTTGATAATATTTATAATATTATATGAATCATTTAACGAAATAGTATGCATAAGTTTTTAGCCTCTCATTAGTAACCTAAGCTTGTGCCTGATAAACGATTCCGTAGAATTAGCTAAAGTTAATTTCCTTTTGGACTTTTAAGCACCATGGCAGGTAGATGGCAGAAAGGTAGAGCGTCACACAAAATACCTTGGTTACGGCATTTTAAAGTTTGAATTCAAATCACACCCAGTCCACTTTGTTTTTATTCTTCCTAGGTCAGCGAAATTAGCAACAGTAGATGAGATAAGTACTGGGGTGAATTTAATCGAGTATAACCTTGAATGCAGTGTTCCAACATGGCCACAGTCCAATGACTGAAACCAGGAAAAATAATAAAAGTATAATAATATACAATTTAATGGACATGCCAGTTTTTACCTGCTATAATTAGCATGTTAGAACCTGACCTAACGATCAGATGACTTATATCAATGATCCTCCAAAAACTCCCACTCTATAATTTTTCCTTAACATTTCGCATGCAAACGTCATCCACATGCGACTTAGACAACTCACGCTAAATATGCACCGACTCTACGAAAGGAGACCTTGAAAACATCATTCAATGGGGCCATGCTAAACTTCCCACATTCAACAGCGTAAAGACAATATTACTGCACATATAAAGAAAACATTATCGCATCTCACTCCACCTAGTGATAAACATGAACAGCACGCAACTAGTTCCCTTAGGATTACTTCACATGCTATGCTTTACCATCAATAAGATATCCCTTGATAAACGCACATCCTCAGTATAGTAAAGACTGTAGCACAAATACTTGTCTTCTTCAGAGACAGAAAATATTTCATTCCTAGCATCTACTAATCCTCTTCAAAACTCGGGTACCACCCTCAATGGTGTAGTACTCCCACATCTGGGACGGTACTGTTACTACACACAAACTTGCTAGATGGCAACTAAAGGAAGGCTGCTAGATTGGCATGAAATCGCTCACAAAAAAACTCCAACGTCCACCACCACAGACGTATTGTCGCCTCCCTGTTTATTGTACCGATACTACCGTGCAACAGTGACCCCCACTCCTCTTAACTGAGTGGTAACTGCCACCTTCAGTCTGGAACTCCTGTCTTACTCATCTCTCTTATTTTCATTACCAATATTATGTCCACTCCCCCAGGCACTGCACTAACCAATACTCCCAGTACTTTTTCCACAGAACATCGGGATTTTGGAACTCCCTGGGTACATATATTTGTCCTACAGAACTGTTTATGAGCAATGTTAACGTCATCAACTTAACCTGTCTCGGATGGCCTGCATAGGCAACGGGCACAGCACCTTTCTCCAGACTAAACCGAACTGTCTCGTGATCTGCGACTAAAACCTCCATTCACACATAGTGTACTGGGTGAGGAGAGTGCGTTGGCATACAGCACGATGAAAAGGAAAACCCGTGAAATATAAGAGAGCCTCGCACATTATATCTAACGGCCAACCATACCTGCAGAAGAGACAGACACCACCAGTTTATCTGCCTATCAAAACACAAGTTTCTCTGCTCCTATGGCCTCATTGACTATGGAAATTTGGATGGATGAGTGTACCAATTGTATGTTTAATTATGCTAAATTCAGAATCGTATCTTCCTTTTTCAACTTTACGTGCAATAGTTTTGCATATACATTATCAAAAGGAATTGTGTTTGATCTTATCAAATATTATTGTACCTTGCATCAGCTTTCCCGACAATAAGTAACATTCGATGAAAGTCAAAATCACGACAGCCATACGGTATCTGTGAATTGAAAGCCAATGTAACGAGAGTATTTGCAATATAATGGATAGCTCAAAACATAGTGTGGATAATGAGATGGGTATCTATCAACACTGAATTGTCTGCTGTAACAGAAACTAAATTGGAAAAAAATGTTCGTTTCATCCTACCTTCTGTTTTCAAATAAATCTGATAACAAGAGTATATTTAGTTCTTGTGTGTGTGTGTTGGGGGGGGGGGGTGATACACTGATTACAAGGTGTATACTGCAGTTTATTTTATTCACATCACTGTATTATGACTTTAAGGACGTGTTAACTGGCACCAAATGTACAATTTGTTTAACACCCTTAAATAATGGATATTTCTAAGACAGTCAAAATTGCAGTATTTATACGCCCTTAGAATTTGAGTTAAAATCCTGCCGAAATACACTTGGTTTTCCAACCGCCTAGTATTGATAAATTAAGAACTAGTAATATTCTAGTTTCTACGATGTACTTCTCTTACGCTTACATTGTGCAAATCCACATGACACCAATGCATGTCGTTATTAATACTAGAGCAGGCAGAGAGAATACAATTACCCGGATAAGTATATTCTGCTTTTTCAATTGTAATTAATTTTGTTGTCTTCTTTTTGCTTTAATTCATTTTACTCATATCATTATACTTACATTCTAATTCCTCGTAGTTCTTCAAGTATGGTTCTGCAGTGCTACCACGTTCGTATAGTAGCATTCGACGACATCTCGTCGCCATAAAATCAGATTAGTAGTGATTACTATGGCAAGTCATCTTCCCAATCCAAGTTAATTGTATGATGGCGTTCATGAGAGTAAAGTATTTTTGAAAATGAACGTCTTATTAGCAGCCACGAAGTATGCTTTGGTAAATTTATTTTTTAGTTTTTCTTGTCTCACATCTGTCTCCTGCTCTGAAGTGATTTTCTGTGTGCGACCAACTGCATTGTTATATTCCTACATAGCTGCACAAAATAATTTGTAATAGAAAGAACGGAACTTTGTTACGGATTTGATGCTTTTCTAAAGTGCATGATTAATGCAATTGTAGTAACATGCTTTCAATCAAGAATCGAAACCGAGTCATAGGCTATATACAGGTGGACATTGTTTCATATTGAATGGATCGTATATTGCAGCTATTGAATATTGTATTATTGTCACTTGGACCAACGTACTATATTTTTAAGAACAAGTAACTGGGACATTGTGATGTTCATGCCTTTTCAAGGGAATTACACATATATGGAAACTGAACTAGTTTGCTATAGAAAAGCGAAATAGCATACATTCACAAGAAGCATCATTTTCTGTTGTTTTCATCGATTGTTAGTAAACAATCTATACATTTGAGAATAAGGTTGGTGGTCAAGAAATATGTTTACAAAATGTATCGTCATGTTTATAATGTAGAACCGACTGTTCAATACGTTAGCCATTTAGAATCAGTTCATGCGCGAAAGCTTATAAGTGCCGCAGAATTAAAAGTATAACACACACATTTGACGAAGAGCCATTTGTATTCTTTACTTATGTTATCTAAACAATGGGATGGTGCGAAAGGTGAACGAGAATAAACAGCCTCTAACAATAATATAAAGAGAATGTATGTCCGTTTGCTTAAAAAGTCGTTTCACTACCACGTGATTATGTGTTCATTCTTATTAGATAAGTGTCCTCTGCCATATCCTCGAGTTGATCAAAGCCTTGTGAATTAAATATGGCAGAGGCAAAGTGTGTTGAAGGCCATTATAT
>JAOPJM010523839.1:0-10497 GCA_027124095.1 Muusoctopus leioderma
CCACGCAGTGGGACTGAACCCGAGACCATGCGGTTGCGAAGCAAACTCCTTAACCACACAGCCATCTGCACCTATATATATAAGTAGTTTTAATATTGAATACAATTCAAAAAATATATTTAAGAAAAGAAGGTTGTGATAAATTGCAGAGGTTAAACTAAGATTAAGTTAACAAGATGTCATCTGGTAGAAGTTGAAGTTGATAATGAGTTTTGATTGGGAGTCAATTCAAACTTAACTACAGTGATATGTCTCACAGAAAATGACTAATAAATGGAAAATAATTTTGTTCTTTGGTAGAAAATCCTTGCTTTTTTTAAAATTTTTATTTCTCAAATAAGTGTCAGTGTGGTCAGCAAATTTCAACTCTTGTGAACAATTTATCAAATCCCTTAGAATGACTCTTGTAGAATTTGAACACAGAGCTGTGAGGAATTAAACTAGAGATTGTGAACTATCTAGCATTTCTCTTTTGCTTCTCTTTCCATTTGACTTTCTTTAAAACAGAAAGCAATGATCTGGAGATCTTAATACAACATTCTTTACTGAGTTAACCTTTCATATGATGTTTTCTAATGAAATTCATAGACTTGTATTTCTTTCTTTTGTTTCCAAATAGTTCTTCCATTTTTTTTGTTTTTGTTTACTGTTTTCTATTTTCTTTATCAGGAAAGTTTTTTATCCAAATTCCAAAGAAAGTTCCTGGTGAAACCTTCCATGGTCTTGATATGATCACAAAGCTTCTGACACCAAAGGGAAAATATTCAGCTAACTCTCCATTAATTGAAGTTTTACACAGTAAGTAAAATAATGTGTGTGTGTGTGTTTTCGGTAACTATGTGTTTAAATCCATACCATGGGTTCTCACCCATGAGAATGGTTGTCTGTGTAAATATTGTGTGATCCTCAGTAGATGTAAAGTAAAGATGAGAATGGAAATGGTGGCTAGGTGAACAGTCATGTGATGTGTGATCTGTCTGTAACTTAGCAGAATCTGTTGGGTTTATCAATCAACATTTCTGGCTGCAATGTCAGGTGTTTAAGTTTAGATTTGGTGTTTGGTGGTACAATATGTAAAATTTCTCTGCTAAACAGATGTTGCACCTTTTTGCTACATTAAGGATTTCCGATGAAATTGTGATCTCTTATTTGGCCTTGTTCAATATGTGTTTGGAAAGCAATGTGCTGTTCATTTTGGAGCAGTGCTTGAAGTAGCTGGTATATTGGTAATGGTAGTTTTTAAAGGAGTTCTATGTTAGGTCAATATATGATGTTTTCTGCTGGCTGTCTGTTGCTGTGTAATCTCAGGTCACCCTGATTGAGCAGACCCTGAGTGTGATAGACGATACTGGAATTGTCTAGGGGGTCACGACTCTAAGTTCCTTGTACTTGCATTGTCTCCCATTGGTCATATTTGTTCCCAGTACTGTTAAAGTTAGTCTTTTTCTAGCCTATGGGCTCATTAGGCCAGGGCTTGACATAGATATAGCCCCCCCCCACACCTTAATCCAAGCCACCCTCACCCATGCTCTTGAAGTCGACCATCACATAACTAACACATACATACAACACTACATAAACGTTCAACAACACTATGAACTCGCAAACCATATATCAAAACCTAAAAAAGCGCATAAGTATGCATGTGTACCTATGCACTTGTTTAAATCTTGTCAATACGTCTGAATAGCGCATTGACACACACACACACAGCTCACTGTTATCTCCCTTGTCACTCTCCAGCCACATGAGTCTCCTTTCTCTTCCTCCTGCTTCCATGTGTTTTTTTGACCACCAATTCTATTTTTCCTATTTTTATATTTCTTTCTCATTCTATCTTTCTAAAGAAGAGTTTAAATTTGAAACGTCAAAGACAATTTCTATTCCTTTTTTCTGAGCGTTAACCTAATAACAATACCTTGTTTGTATCTCGTTTATCGTGTTGTTTTTTCCTTGTTTACAGCTGTATGACGGGCTTCTGCATGGTTTCTGTCTACCAATTTCACTCACAAGGCATTGGTCAGCTCGAGGCTATAGCAGAAGACACTTGCTCAAGGTACCACGTTGTGGGACCGAACCTGAAACCACATGGTTATGAAGCAAACTTCTTAACCACACAGCCATGTCTGGCCTAGTAATTTGATACCTCTCTTGTGCATCTCATTTGTCTCTATAGCAGTCTTGGGTGTGACACCTTCCTGTATTACCATGAGTGACTATCCGATGCCCTACTCAGCCAGTTGTTTTAAGCATCTCGGTGACTATTCCTGATGGGCCAACTGCCTTCCCTGCCTTCATATCCTTAATTGCGCTTGATACCATACTACTGTCAACTTGAGTGGCTGGTCCCTCTGTTGGGTCTACATAGTAAAGACCCTCTTTCTCCCATACATTCTTCACCTCATTCAACAACCTCTCATAATGGCACCTCCACATATATTTATTCAATAAAATGAACATTAATGAATTAAAATAAATATTGTTTTCATCTTCCAGGTTCAGATGAAACCAATCACTCAGGCAATAAAGAACAAGAAATTAGTGGAGATGTAAATGAAGATGATTATGAAGAGGAAGAATTTAATTGGTACTTTGAACAACATCCTCCCACTGATAAATATCTACAGCAGAATTATTATGGATTTGCTAACAAAAGATCTGGAGTATTTCAAAACGTAGCTGTAAGATTCTGTTCTTTGAATGTTCATCATATTTATTTAATGGGATATGTTACTGAATTTTATCATACTTTCACTTACTCAATAACTTTCTCCTTTTTATAAGTTTCATTCTATAATCATTTCCCTTTTAAATGATGGGAGACCAATTCTATAGTCTTTATCTTTCCTCTAAGTATAAATGGAACATACATTCAGCTAGATATTTGCATGTGTCCAAATTTGCAAACTCATCTAAATAATACTTAGACATATAATGCAATGTGTTTTGTTTAAGTATGAATCAATATAACTAAATGTGATTGAAACACTTTACCTTTTGTCTTACTAATGCTTTAACTGCTCAACTCATACCTTAATATTACAGTTAATATAATGGTGGGGAATTGACAGAATTGGTTGAGTAATAGAAAAAATGCTTTATAGTATTTAATTACATTCTGGGTTTGACCCCTACCAAGGTTCACTTTATCTTTCCTCCTTCCAGAGTTGATAAAAATAAATACCAGTCATATACTGCAGTCAATGTAATCAACAGTTTGCTCCCACCAAATGTGTGGTTTTGGGCCAGTTAGAAATCAATATTACAGTTAATATAAATTTCAATTTAACAAAAAGCACATTATATTAATTGTAATTTAAACTATTATAGTCATTAGTAATTACCTCTACAAATGGCATTCTGTTAAATGAAACCACTTGAGCTGATATTTATCACATTATTCTTAAACAATATACAAATCTTATGTTCAATTCTGCTGCTGGCATTTCATCCTGTTTTGGGGTAGAATGTTTTATTCAGCAATGTCTTTTGAGAATTGTTACTTGCAAAAGACTGTCATCGTATTCAGGAAGAGATTTATCTCTCACCCACTTCACTAAGAAATCAGGAATTATGCAAATATCCCAATTTACACAAAGCTTCCCATTTTTGTCAAGAATATATTTTCAATTATTTTAGGAAGAATTTTCTGAAACTTGTGACATAAAAAATCCTGATAAAACATCCCTTGAAGCAAGAACACAACAGAGATGTAAACTTGAATCTGAACGATTTGATCCTGGCCATTATATGTAAGTTATGTTGTGGTTTCAAGGTTCAGGAGACTTGTTGGACTTCTGATTACTAGGAGATGAGTTCACACTTTATTATATCCATTATATTGTGTGTCTAAGCAATACATGCTGTGTTTTGTAGAGTAGGAGTTAAACTCTTGTAATCTAGTTTTGATTCCTAGTTGGCAGTTTTTCATTTCATTCAAATTGCACTTTTGGAAAAGGGTATGGAAGTTAGAGCTCCTGTTTTCTACCTTCTCTAGTGACAATTGGAATCATGAACCAAAGAGTGAACCTCTATGTGATCACTCAACCTGCTAGAAATAGCAGCCAAATCTTTCTCAAATCACACCCTGCCATCCTAAATAATAAGAACACATTTGTAGTCCAGGATACACTATATCTGAAAAAGAAAAAAACAACAAAGACTGGATTGTCATGGCTGAAATGCCTTTGATCATAGGTATGCTTGTTCAGGGCCAACGTATGCAAAACAATAACAGCAATTGGAATGATCTGTCTCGTTCCTTTGATTGCAAACTGGGAAAATAATTGTCTCTGCCACATTAGTGGGTTGGCTAAGTAATTATTTATCACATTGTCATTAAGCAAGTTTTAAATATTGTAAGGTATAAAAAGTAAAATTAGTTTACATTTATAAAGAAAACCTTAAAATGCAGATGTCACGGGTTATATTTGATTATATTCAAAATGTAATATGATTGTCTACACCATTACTAAACTGTACGAGGTATGTCCAAAAAGAAACTGAACTTTTAAAATAGTGTGCAGACCGACCAGTTGACACAGTGTGCAGACCGACCAGTTGACACAGTGTGCTCACAACTGCAGTGTTGTGTACAGGTGACCTTGAACTTCAGTCTAATAATAGCCACATTATGCCACATCAGTTAGTCATCGATGTATATGTGCTAGAGTGAACGTATGCTTAGTGCACTTGGTGATTTGTTGCAACTTGAATAATGAAGGATTTGGAAGATCAATGTGTTTGTGTGAAATTCAGTTTCAAATTGGGAAAAACTTTTACAGAGACTTTTCTAATGTTACAACAGGGCTATAGGGAGGATTGTTTGAGCCGTATACAATGTCATGAGTGGTAACAGAGTTTCAAATTGGGAAGAACATCCAGCAAAGATGATTCCATTGTGAAAGTGCATACTGTGATCCGTGAAAATCGTTGCCTGACTATCCATGAAGTTTCTGAAGTAGTAGGCATCTGTAAAAGTTTGTGCCACATGATTTTAAAAGAAAAATTGAAGATGCATTGCATTGCCACCAAATTTACTGCAAAAGTCACTTCTTATCCATGACTTTTTTGGCAAAACATGAGATTACTCATCCTGTAGCTGACCTACTTTCTGGATTTGACCTCTGCTGATATTTTTTGTTCCCAAAGTTGAAATCCACCCTGAAAGGTCATCGATTTCAGACTTATTGTCTGAGATCAAAGACAATATTAAATAAAATTTAAAAACAATATTTTGTGCTGTAGTTTTTATGTTTCTTATCCTCTTATTCTTTTCAAATTGTAGCGCTGACTTCATGGATGAAGATAATGTAATTAAGAACCTCTGTTCCTATGTTTGTCCATGGAATTGTGAAAATCAAGAGGGAAACTTAAACCTTCCAAAGAGTTTAGGTGAGCAAATGTATACAGAACTTTGCAATCTTTTGAGAATGCATTTCTATTTTAAGAGCCTTAATTATACTAAAATAAAATCCCAAATATTGTTTTTCTTTTTAAAACAATAATAATGTTAAATTCTTTGTCTTTTTACTAGAACTGACTGAGCAGGAAAAATATACTTTGACTCAACTTCCCAAAAAGCAATGTATCCTTTGAACTTTTATTTTTATTTTTATCCAGTACTAACATAGCTTTCTACTGTTATTGTTCATAACTTTTTATTGCTATGTTAAACTTTTGTAAATTATTTTTTTCAATCTTATATTCATTGTAGTGATAAAATATATCATATTTCCTTGATTCATAAAGCCAGTAATTAGCTTTGGATGTCGTACAATTAAGTTGATGAGAAAGATATCTTCTGGATTGCATTCCATTGTCCTGTAGCTTCCTATCCTTAACCACTTGATGAAGTGAGGAATTTAGGATTAAATGTCCTGGAAACACCAACACCATAAATACATGCAGCCTCAAATATGAACTTTAGTTGACTCATCATCTGTTAGTCTAATATTTTATGTTGTTGATATTGTCATAAGATGTAGGCTGTTGATTGTGGAGGTGAGGTTATAGTGAATGTCAAAGTTAATAGTGTTTTGTACTGTATTCTCTGTCTACCTTAACTTTAAATTTAAGTAGCAATGGAGGAGGGGGGGGGGTGAATTAAAGAAGTAGTTTCTGGTTTACATGTTTTCTGATTTTGCCTCAACTATTTTAGTTTTTAATCAATGAATCATGTTTAATATGATCTTATCCAACAAAACCTAATTTCCTCTCTTCTTTACTCTCTAGAGGCAAGATGACTGAATGAACTATATATTTGTTGGTTATAAGTTCAAATCTGCTGCAAGTATTTTGACCTATTTCTTGTCAGAACACTATATTATTCCTAATTACCACATTTCACCTATCTCTTGGGAATAGGTTATAGATCACCTGGGAATATTACCTGCAGTAGACTGGCAGCCTATTCAGGGGCAGCTCTATCTTTTATCCACTTCATTAATAAGTCAGTAATTATGAATTTGGGAAGCAAAAAGAAAATCTCTTAGTTTTCTTTTCTTTTGTTATTTTTGTTGTTGTTTTTCTATAAATTCCTTATCAACCTTCAGATCTTTTGGATAATCCAAAGGATATAACTTCTGTTTACTTAGGTCTTGTTGACATTGTTTTTGCATATTCATATGATGTTCGCACAACAGAAGGAGAGAAAACTGTAAGTTTTAAATATATATGCTATTTGCTTTAGTCAGATGAATCTTTCTTACTGACAGTAAACTTTGGCACTTCATTATCCAACTGTTATCCTTCATGTGCATCACAAGTCCGTACCAGTGCAGTCTCTCTTGCACACTACATCTGATTACTCTCATACCCAGTTCTGTTCTTAGCTCATTTGTGTTCTGTCATCATGTTCACTAACATTACACATCCAGTGTAGCATGCACGCTTCATTTCCTTCCAGCCTTTGCACATCCTCTACATTCAATGCCTATATTTCACTACCATGCAACATCGTATTTCATATACAAATATCATAAAATCTGCCCTTTACTTTTAGAGAGAAACCCTTGTTGCCAGCAGAGGTAATTGCTCCCTGAAATGTTTCACCCTGTTCTTACTCTGGGCTGAGAACCAAGCCCTGATGGACCCCTACCTGCATGTTAAATTCCTCACTGAACTCATTGCTAACTCTCATCTTACTGACAACATCTCTGTACATAATTTTCATGGCTCTTCCAAACCAATCATCTACACCTAGTTTTCTTAGTGACCACAGACTACAGGGTATGGTACCCTGTCAGAGGCCTTCTCCAGATCAACAAATGCTAGGTATAGTGGTTTACTCTTAGCTAAGAACTTTTCTAGTTGTCTCACTAGGAAGAGAGCATTGGTGGTACTCCATCTGAGCACAAACTGAACTGCATTTTGTATAAGCTAATTCTCTTCCTAATCATTTGTGCTATAACTTTGTTACTTTCATAAATTAGTCCATCAGTTTGATACCTCTGTAGTTGCTGCTTTCTAAAGCATCTCCTTTGCCCTTATAGCAGTTAAGGATGCTATTGCTGTACCAGTCATTAGGTATTTCCCTCAAATAATACATACTAGAATACATCATTTTACAAAGGAACTTATAAATGGCCGAGGTTTCAAAGCTAATCCATATGTGGGTCCTACATTCTTGTTATGCTTTAGTGCATTGAATGTTGCCATGCCTCTTATGCCAGAACCTAATGTATGTGGTGCCAATATTATGCAAATTTGATACAACTCCAAATGAGATCATCTAAAACCATATTTTGAGAATACTGATTATTTTAAGCTTTGTTATTGACATGTCTCATTTATTGCTTTATCGTTTCTTGTATATCTTCATTTTTACTTAACTGTGTATAATTGAGACACAATAATTATTATTACAGGTAGAATCTGGATGGACTGTAGCCAAGTTGAGTTCCACATTAAGTTCTTTTGAAGTAAGTCAATATTTTCATTTTTTAGTGCTGGTTTTCCGAAAATATTCACAGATTTTAATAATAATTGTTGGTTTTTATTAACTATTTCCAGTTCTAAACTATATTTGAAACATGTAAAGGTATTTAAAGAGATTTTCTCACGAGAAGAAAAGTAATTTCATTGAGATAAAGTGATGAGTATTTTTTTTTTTTTAATTCCCCCAAACAAATATTGAATAAGATTTTAATGTAGTTATTTGCATACCTTTAAATAAACTCTGGTTTTTTACTTTGGATAAATTTTTGCTGCATCTTGTGCACTGGCAATCTTTTGATTTGAACTCTTAACATCTTGTAGGACCTGGTTTCACATGATACCACATCATCAAATTGATATGAATCATTGAACTATATAATATATATGGTGAACACGAAATATCTTTATGTGAAAACACCTCAAGCATTTGTGTTTCTTACCTGAAAATTTCATAATAAATAAGCTGTAAAAACCCTGTTTTTAGGCAATTTGTACTCAACCATTGCAGGACTGAGAACATCTTTAACAGGATGTGAGGAGTTAAAATGCAGATCAACCTTTCTGACTTTAAGCAGTTGTTGTTTAGCAGACGTTTTTTCAGAGTTAGCTGATTATATACCTTAAAAGTGGTTTACAGACAAATATAAGCACCACAGATGTAGGCTAGTTTGGGATCAATTTTATTCTACTATGATATAGGTATCTATTTTATGAACCCTAAAGGGACAATAGGTGTCATCAAAGGTGGCTGAGTGGGTGTAAAAGGTAGGTAGGTTTCGGTCTATCTAGCTGAAACTAGGTATCACTCCTACTTCATAGTCGTTGCTGATGTAGAACTCAGTTATCAAAATACTCGTTAAAATAGTTTGACTATGCAAACTTGTAGAAACATCTCAACATTTACCAATGTTGGAGGTGGGGGACACTGGAAAATGCTGACACCCCCACCATACCCCAAGTTAATTTGATTTCCAACAAGGTATTTCTTGACTCTGTTTACTATCCAACATAACATTTACAGACATTCACCAATTTAAAAGATGTTATAGTTGCATCTTTCCGACGCAGTTTCTCTTATCCACTCTATCGAAACTGGCAATTATCCCTGGCTGTTCTTTCTGATGTTCAATTGGTTTTTAATAATGGTAAGTATAAAATCAGTTACTTATTATTAAAATATTATATATTTTATATTTATAAGAGACCCAAGTAACAGATGTAAATTACTATTACTACTACCCCATACCCAAGAAGCCGAGTCCACAACCCAGTTTTAATTCCTAGTTGTTGCTGTTTCACTTTACTGATGTCCCTAATATCCTTGGAAAAGGCATGAACACCCAAACTCTTTCCCCTAAAGTCAATTGTGTTGATCCCCACATTCATAAATACTTCTAATTACACATTGTTATTATCAAACAATTAGCAACATTTATTGTACCAGTCTGTGAGATAGATAAATATTTATCCAACAGATATATACTTGTAGTTTTATTAATAGATCATTACCAAGATATCACAATCTATTGTCCTGATGATAAAAATTATTGATTCTAACCCAAGTCAAGATTTTATAATATAATTCAGTTATATTAACAGCATCAGGTCCTGTGAAAACATAATGGCTTCTCCCTTTAGGGATGACACTACTTTATATCCTAAATATCTTTTACCTCATCTAGGTTGTTCAGCCCTGATCGAGCAGACCTATGATCAAAGACTTTCCAACTGTGACCATCCTATCTTTTTCTATATCTAGCATTGCATTGTCTTCCTTTTTTAAGACAGTAGAGTGCAATTTGAGCAGTATTTGGCTGTTATTTCTAATAGATTGAGAGACTCCAGTGATGTTGAGTGTTTAGGCATCCAGTTGTATAAATACTTAACCCAAATATACAAAAGCCACCTCCACCCTTACTATAGAAAGATGGATGTAGAATGTAAAGTAGTTCTAAGTATCAGTTACAGACAGAGCAGAAAACTGTAACAAGGTTTGATTCCCAGTTTTGTTGAAAAATTAGAGACATTTGTTCACTTGTGGTAGATACTAAGATACTACATGTACCACAAAGGTTCTTGTGAGCCTCGTAGTTGTTTACCCTGCTAGAAATAGCAGTCAAATCTCCAGGCACAGGCTTCAAAAAAGGACACATTAGATAATGCAGTCTTAGATACTTCTCCCTCCCCTGCAGGGATCGTCACAACTGGAATGCCTTTCATCATAGGTCTGTTTGGCATGAAGTCACTCCCCAACATACTCCAATCCCTGACCCACAGGCGTGCTATCTTCTCTGGAATTCCCTCCCTGCATGTCTGGCCTTTAGCTGTTCAATAGGAACATTAATGACATCAATCTCACTGGTGTCGGAGGGACTGTGGGTACAGGCCCTACACTGGGGTCGGAGGGACTGTGGGTACAGCCCCTACACTGGTGTCAGAGGGACTGTGGGTACAGGCCCTACACTGGTGTCGGAGGGACTGTGAGGGACTGTGGGTACAGGCCCTACACTGGTGTCGGAGGGACTGTGGGTACAGGCCCTACACTGGTGTCGGAGGGAC
>JAOPJM010523854.1:0-10496 GCA_027124095.1 Muusoctopus leioderma
TATATACTAAATACTGTAAAGTAAAAATTCATAAAGTGTACGCTTCTGTAACTGATGTTTTTTTTTGTTATTTTTGGTTTCTTTGTTGCCTTTTAACCTGTTACGTCGTTCAATGCAGTGAAATGAAACTAGAAATAAATACTATGATGAATAAATATACTAATTAATCAACTGATTATATTTCACGATCGTCACTTAACATACAATCTTTCTATATCTACACTCTGCATCATGGATTTGTAACTCCTTTAATGTTCGACAATACTTAAAATCTATATTAAACAATGATAGGTAAAGAACGAAATTGTATTTAACAGACGCAAATTAATACATTCGCAAAGGAGTGTATGTTGGTTCTTTATTGATCCAGTGAAAATTCTCATATGTAACACTAGTTTCCTCGATCTATTCAGTGCAAAATGTTTCGTTCCGGTTTTCCACACAAAACAAGTTGTCTTTTTTGCTGGTCTTGTAGAGAGGCTATTAAATAAAAATGTTAATTGTGACAAATAAATAAATATAGAGAGGGGTAAGTGCACATGCTGAAACAAAGCGGCTGGGAAGCAAGCTACTACGAAGCTTTTCAAATTCAAAACTAGACATTTTTTGTTATTGTCTGGTTTTGAACTGAGTGATGGTAGAAGATGCTCCTTGCAATTTTCGCTTTGCGAATATTTTCTCCTTGAATTATGCTTGTTGCAATGCTGGCTAAACGTGAACTGTGCACCACTACTGTCAGTGGTCACAAAAGAAAGAGAGAAAAGTGTTAAACAGTAAATATTGGAAGTGCTTTAGTCTGCGACCAACAACTGTACGAACAATTCGCAGTAATGCCGAAAACATTAAATATTTTGCCCGAAATGTAACACATTTAGTTCTTACAAAAGTATCTAGGAATAGAAGCAGCAAATTGAATAATATGGAAATACTTTGAAACATATGTTTATTAGAGATCCATTCTGCTGTATTGGACTGCTGGGTACGCAGCAGTCTATTGAGATCCATTCTGCTGTATTGGACTGCTGGGTACGCAGCAGTCTATTGAGATCCACGCGACAGAGTGCCCATCCACTTACCCATCAGTTTTAGGAAAACCGTCGTTGTACGGTTGTGAAGCTTCAATGCTTTATCGAAAAGACATAAACATGCTGGAACGCTTCTAACAGACAAAGCTGCAAGTCATCTAGTGCATGTGTTGGCCAGAACATGTTACGAACAAGGAAATTATTCTTCGGACCAAACTGAACAGCATAAAGATTTAGGTGTTACATCACCAGCTGTGGTGGGTTGACTACTTTCAATGAATGTCGAATCATGGACTGCTGAAGATGCTCATCTACAGAGAATTGTAAGACAGAAGACGTACAGTAGGAGCTCCGAGCCGTTGATACAAGGATCAAATAAAGTGAACATTCATAAACTTTAATTAACGATGCTTCCCCGTCCGTTGTCGTTTGATGTACCCGATCGTCAGCTGAGGAGGTGAAATGCGACTTAGAATGCGACTTATTTGAAAGGAAGCCGATAGTAGGAGACGCCGACGCTGGAGAGCAGGCCGGGAATGAGGACTCTTGCACCAATCGACGCTCTAATTCTCATGATCTTGTTGCCAGGGTTCTTTTAGGTCAAAAATAGGCTTATTCAGTCATCTTAGTGCAGACAGATACATTCGATGGAATCAAATTGTCGAAACAGAGAGATGTCAATGATGTTGATGATACACTCAATTCCACATAGACTCAAATATAAATACAGGTACAAACAGACATTGTCTAAATTTTAGATCTGATCACGATAAGTACATTCGCTATACATTTAATAAGTTTAAACGTCAATTGTTGTCGATGAAGAAAGACAAATTACATCGATAGTGTAAACTATATAACAATTGAGAATTCAATATATCATTATTGTTAACCTAACCTTATTGTCTCCGATATGTTAGATGTCAAACTATAAGTTAGATAAGTTATATACTCAATTTAATTAATGGTATCTTCATGAAAATCAATTTTAAAGGAAGGAATAAATGATAAAAACAAATTAAAAATACATTTTGTATACGTTCCGCAAAATATTTTCGTGTTTTTAGATATGTATTTGTATTTATGTGTTTATTATGAAGTAGGACATGTTTTGTAAAAACAAATTAACAAGTTTCTAATCAAGAAACATTGTAAAATGTAAGAGCCATATGTGTGATTGTGTTTCACTATAAGGAACTGATTTGTTTATATAGATATTACAGATAATTAATGATGACAGTTGACTTCCTATGCCAGATTATTTTTCTAGTAATTTGGGACCCTCACCTATATATAGTTTTGGCATGTTCGATGAAAGATATTTTCATGGTGGAATTATTCACTACTCGCTGAAACCCCACCCTCCTGGCGGTGACTACATCTCTCAATGTGTCTTTTCTTAATATACGATGGTAGGATTTAATTTGAGGGATAACTTTGCCTGATATTTCTCGCAGATCGAGCGTCATCGCAAAGGCTTTCCCTCATTAGCACTACACTATAACAACTCAGCCCACTTCTTCCTATCAAATTAATGCCTATACGATGTCTTTTTGTCAGCTACCCTACCTCTCCCATCTCTCACATGAGGTCAAGGGTATTTAATTATTTATTTATTTTTGGTAGCTACGAAAAATAAATAAATAGATACTGTTGACCTCATGTGAGAGATGGGAGAGGTAGGGGAGCTAACAAAAAGACGTCGTATAGGTAATAATATGAGAGGAAGAAATGGATTGGGTCGCTAGAGTGTTGTGGTTAACACGGCCGCTCGGAATGTAGCAGATGCGTGGTTCGTTTCCTGTTGGCAGCTCCAGTCACATATTTTCCTTCTTGGGTTTGTGTTTGTCAGCCATACCAATTGTAGTTTCCATATCCTTCTTGGGTTTGTGTTTGTAAGCGATACCAATTGTAGTTTCCATATCCTTCTTGGGTTTGTGTTTGTAAGCCATACCAATTGTAGTTTCCATATCCTTCTTAGTATTTTCCACTTGAGAGCCTAGATAACACAAGTTGTCTACTTGTTTTAATGTTTTGCCATTCAATGTCTTCAAGTCTCCATCTATATTCCTTCAAAACACGGGAACTCATAGCACTGGCACTTAACTGCAAATTCTGTAAAGTGGAAGAAGCAAATTTGATCCTGGACCGCATTCCAGAATATTGCAAATAATAACTCCAAATTGCTGGATCATAATTCCAATAGTAAGGTGAACCGCTTCACCTAAAAGAACTTATGCAGTATAATTTCTGTTACTAATACACACAATGGTGTACGTGCTTGGTGATACGAACTTTCCAAATATGGGTTGATAATGCTTATCCATTCAAATTTGTCTTTCTCTATTTTGATGATATATCTATAAAGTCTAAGATAATGTTAACAACCCCACAATATGTAACTAGACAGATATATCTCCAGCATTTATCTATTCAAATATGCAGATAACACATGTCTAAAGTCCGAAGAAGTTTGAAAAATGCCTCTCGCTGTTTTTCACTTTTTCTCTCTCTTTCTCTGTTCTCTCTTCTCAGTCTCTTCTCTTTCTCTCTGTGTATCTATCTCTCTATGTCTGTATTGTTAATCGATTGTTGGTTCATTCTACTCCCATGGTAATCTCTAGCGATATGTATACGATGCCTCGTTGCTTTGGAAGAATTGACCAATCTACAATATGCTCTCAGCGTATTCAACTGTCATCCACAAACATGCTTCAATCCACATATCTTAATTACGCAATATTCAGATCTTTTCCCTGAGAGTATCCGACTTGTTATGACAGTTGACAGGATTAAGACTATATCTCTTTTAATTCATTACAGATCTCATTGTGTATCTGCAAACACAGTGAGAAATATTAATATTTAAATAATTTATATCTAGAAATCAAGCTATCCTAATATAGATTGACAATATCCAATAACTACACATGTCTTTCGTAGTTCAATTTACTAACGCTGTAAATTGTAATTCGGCGACGATATAGTCATATACATTTGATATTTCACATCTACTCAAGATATCAGTTCTAAAGATGGATTGGCATTGCATTGTACCTATGAGGCTTCAGTGAATGCTTACTAACAATAAAGTGCACATGGGACAATCAACTTGTCGAAGTCCAGACTTCTTCACACTTGAAGTTTAGCTGAGTATTGCGTGCTAACAAACCATTCATCAACTTTATAGTGATGGCATAGAGCTGATACTACTCTTCGTTACCTATTTTACAGTTATATGGACGTTAATATTCGAGAGTTAAGTTTATTGTTCACGGACACACAGCACACATTAGTATTAGTGACTAAATACAAACTGCCAACTTTTCAGTTGATCGTTCGCAACTCTATCAATTCATTGAATTATTGTCATTTCTCCAGCTTAGATATTACTATTGTATTATATAAGATGTATTATTACGAAATTATATAATATTTAAATACGATATATAAAGAATTGTTAAACTTATATAGCTAACACTGCTTTTAATTTTAATTAACAACATTTAAATTGGTACAAGAACATAATACTCTATTCTCAGTCAATTGCATTGACCTCTGTGTATCATTAGCACTATTTTTTACCCCACGCCCCCTTGTGTGAAAGGCAAAGCCAGCCCTAGTAGGAATTGAAACCGACAATTCCTGCTGTATCACCACCTCATTTGCAGTAAATATTGTTGGTTCATGTATCCATTGTTTAGAATAAGAAGCATGTTTTTGGTTGATAGTTCGATTCAGAAGACCACCTCATACCAGTTGCACTGCACGTCATATTTCTCTTTTCTTCAACTAAATGTAAGCCTTTTAGCTCTTAGTCTAAGCAAACATCACCAAATTGTTTCGTATTGTGATAAACCCCATATCTTATGTTAATAAGAAGTGTGGTGTCAATAAGTTGAATGAGAGTTCTGATTTCGATCCACGCCCAAATCAGTTTCATCTTGTTCCATTATAGCACGTTTGTGCTTGAAAAAGTATAAACGTCTTAATTTTACATTTACTCTCATCTCACGTTGGGGATATATGTTAATCAAAGAAAATTCATGATATTGTTTATACCTTTATGGACACAGTGAAATAATTAAGGAGTCAATAAGCTACTTTGGAAACTGAAATTTCGTTCCCGTATGAAGTCATAATTACTTTCCATGCACCATTTATAATGCAAATAAGATAGACATGAACACGGCAAGCTTCCATTTCCATTCTTCTAAAATATAAATATTTCTGATTAAAAAGAAAAGCAATATTTTTTTGTTGTTCAGGAAATGCGTGTTAAAAATGTCATTTAGAAAGTAAGTTATCTTTTTATGATACACAGAAACATTATAGAGCATTATATTGTTCGTGCTTACCGAAGAACATTAGCGGTGTAGGATAAATGAAAATGGCTTATTAGTTTGTGGGGAGTTAATTTTTGCCTTTACGTCACCCAACACCGTTTCAAACAGAAATCTATATAATTCCTTAGAATATTGTTTTATGTAGCATTTAACTCTAAAATGAATTAACAATATCAGACGTTGCAGTAAATTATTTCACTTCTATTTCGAAAATGTCCAATTTCATTTTAAAACAGAACTTATATTTTATTCTGTTTTATATAATTCAATATTTCCCTTTAAATTCTCATATCGGCTTTCATTTTTATATCGTTTTCACTAATGAAGCTGCAATTTTATTATTAAAAGAATCATGTTTTCAATTTTTGTTTGCCAAGTAATTGATTAACATAAATGATCAATTTCTCGAAAGAAGGTGTAAAATCCAATAAGCCATCTCATCGCCTTTAAATGTTATTGCCTCTGAGGGAGCCACTACGTGATCACTCGACATGGTAGAAATAGCAGTTGAATTGCCCTGAAATCATACCCTACCGTCAGAAAATTGTAAACAAGCATTCGATAATGAATAACTACATACAATATCAGAAAATAAGATGCGATGTTCATGGAGGGAACGACTTTGATGGAACGTCTACTCGGTGCCATGGGACTAAACAACAACAAGTGAAGTAGTCACATACATTAGATATACTTACAGTTCATCTTCTTATAATTCAATAGCACTGTATAGCTTTCATAGCTGGTTCCGAGTATTTCTGTGGAGCATGTATAGCCAACAGTGAATAACTTCAGATACACCACATAAAGAGGTCCTGAAATTGGCAGGGTAACCCATGAATTCAAACTCATGGGCTCATTTAAATGTTATAAATCTCTGAGCACCCACACCAATATATATTTTCTAATCAAAATCAGGTATATAGAAAAACAAAACACCAAGATTAATTACTCAGAGACGCTATCGGCATGGAAATCAAAAATTAAGTACGGATGGATATATTTAATGTAGAGCAGAGGATATTTAATATATATTTGGTGTAAAGGAGGGGAAGAATATTAGCTCAATAATTAATATTAATTTTATGATTTTTGGCAAGTAGGGTACGTAACCCCGCACAGGTTTCCGTCTTATTAAACTTGCTCGGTGAAGCATATACTTCACCGAACCTGCCGACGTAGTGGTAAGGGAATCACGAAATATTATTACAGTACTGTAACTCGAGTAGTCAGTGTGAAAAATTAGCATATTTCGAAAAACAAGTCACTGAGGTTAATTACATAGAGAGGCCATCCACATGAAACTCGACAGTGGATTAGAAGTGAACATATTTTATTCAGAGCATCAGAAATTTAATTAGAAATTGTAATGCAGTGAGGAGAGAAGATCACTAGTTTAATCACTAATATTATTTTAATCATGTCGGCAAATAAGGTTTACACTACTGTAATCCTACTGCATTGAATATGTTCACACATACTTACCAACTTATATCTAGTTATATCAAAATATACCATAATAATGAAGTGATCAATGCGTTCATAACTATATTTGATTTCTTCAATCGTTTACCCGTGTTCATCTTGAGGAAGGTACTGAAGGATCTGACGACATATTTATTTGGTAAAGCAATAGAAACAATAAGATAACAGAATGAACAAATTGAGTACCTTAACCTATTGAGTCGTGGGGGTACCACTGTAGACTCCGCGTTCATCTAGTGTAGCAGTATGGCAAACCACATCAGTGTATAAGCTGTGGCCAGATAAAGGTACTCTAAGATATACTCAGAGAAAGGATGCAAGCTAATATACCATTTATCAATGTTGAATGGACCCAACGATCAAGTAGTAGTCCTGACACTAAATGAGGACAGATATTGACAGGGTTGTTATCGAATTACCTCCCCCTGAGTTTCAATAATCGGATAGGTTTAAAATATTTGATATATAATACAATAAGTTTAGAATACATTACATACAATACAATAAGTTTGGAATACATTACATTAGAATACATTACAATACTACATTACAATCGTTTTCAATGATACGCAAAGAGAAATAGTCAGATGGGTAAGTAGATAAGTGGAAACCCACGTATTTGTTTCTGTATACAAAATCATTGCTATAAATACATTATTATCATTACCTATGATACACGAGAGTCGAGACAAGGCAAAGCGAGAGGTTATCAGACATCTAGTTCATATCCTGAGTAGGTAAATCTAATTTCAGAACCTCTGTATAATTGACCAGTCTTTCATTTACTGGCAGTACTGATTTCAAATAATGTTAACATGTGTACAGTTTAAAGAGGAATATGTTTTCTCAATCAGTTTAGACAATCCAACGTTTGGATGTTTCTCTGTAGAAACTCTAAAAGTTTCTGTAAATAATAGTAAAGAAATATGAATCTGAACATTTAAAATATTTTGTCTTACACGGTTGTTAAAAAATTTAATTGATTCATAAGATTTGTGTCAGATATATTTCACATCTAATCCAGCATGTTTATTTTTCTTATATATATGACAATGAGAAATACATTGACATATCATTAGTTCTTATTTTGAGCTAGATTTAAAAGAAATTATATTTTTCATCTAATATTATATATTGCAACTAAGAATCCGTTCGTTTATACATGAGTATATATGTTGTATATGCATACACTGGAATCAAAATATAATCAATATAATTCTTCAGAGATGCTTAAAGGAAAATAATATATAGATTACAATTGTATGGACAATAATAAAGGAAATTAATTACACATTTACAAAAACAAATATTACAAATATTCGTATAATTTATTTTTACGAAGTAGAAATAAAGACAAAGGTTTGTATTTGATCATTGCAAATCAAATTTTCAGATTTTATGTTGTTTAATTAAAGTTACAGATTTTATATTGTTTGATTAAAGTTACATTTGAAAGAAACATGCGATTAATTAGCGGTTAATATTGTTTTCAGTTATTGAGTATGTGACATAAAGCTGGTTCCCAATTGAATTTTTAATATCCGGAAAGTACGAGGCTTCTGAACTTCTACATACATACACACACACACACACACACATACATACATACATACATACATACATACATACATACATACATACATATGTATGTCTATGTATATATATATATATATGTGTGTGTGTGGGGGGGGGGGTAGGAGGTAACGAACTGAAAGAGTGAGTTCGCAATACTGGAAAGTAGAGTGCATATACTTTAATAAGATTAGAGCCAAGGTGTATGTAGTACCTAAGGTTTCATGCTAGCTGTATATATTCACCAACAATTATTCAACTACATTCGGCAAATGGCAGCATCGGAGTACGAACGTGAAAAAACGTGAAAAAGCGTGAACTAAGCGAGACAATAACAAAATACATGGGCTAATTAGTCATACAGTCAAGAGGACGTAACTCAAAAGTGCCAAACAGTGGGCAACAATATGTGCACGTTTAATGTACATTGCATGTTTCTATGTGTAAATATCTGTTTATGTGATTCATGCTGCTTCCGTATATCAATGTCTGCCTGCATTGATGTTAGTCTATACAATGCATTAAAGCATAGATTATTGTAAATATTAGCGTCGCTTGCAATGGGTGAACATTAGCGGCGCGTGAAATACGTGAATAAAGAATACATTTTTAGAGTCATTTATAAGTATGTTATATAGGCTCAATAAATCGGTTAGTCACAAAGGCAGGTGAGCATGATATTAATCAGAGACGTCAGCACAGACGGTGACTGAACGCCGAAGCCACACAAAGCGGGCATGTATTAAACAAACATCGTCGGCGCTGTAACCAATACGTTCATCAAATAGGTCTGAGTGTGTTTGAGTACACCAGCAGTGTACCTTTATATATGTATAAATTCAGCTGGCTCTGTATAAAAGCACTAAATCAATAATCACGTTCACACAATCGCTAGCCAATGGACATACAAAGATGCCCTTAGGGTCGGGAACGACACCAAAGACATTGAGTGTATTTTCCCCCCGCAAGGAGATGGAGTCTGCGACATCATGGAGAAAAGGCTAATTGCCGGAGATTGTTATCAAGAACCACCGGGGAAAGTTATTCTTCCAAATCGAATTATAAATCCTAAAAGACGATTATATATTTCGAAAAGAAATGGAAGAATTTTCCAAATACGACATTCTAGAAACGGAGAAAACCAAATGTGGGACTGTAAACAGAATCAATCTCGATAATAATAGTTGCCTTGGAAATGATTAAACCTACAGAGAAATACATAAAACAAATCTCCAGATCTCATAAATATGCGCAGCATAGAGAAAATAGCAATACAAGGGACTGCACATATATCACAGTGAGTGTTTTCAATAAAATAGAAAATACAAACACAAATGAAAACACATCATATGCCGCCCAAGGGTCAGAGATCTGTGTTCAGTAGAGCAGTGAACGAACGCAATATAAGTAAGACTAATAAAAGCAATAATAAATGAAACCACTTCGAAATTCAGGAAAAATCTCAATTAATAGAAAAGTATTATACCGAAAGATATATAGATTTCTGCTCAGTAAGCATAATCGAAGATGAACATTGGCCATCAATATATGTTTCATCGGAGACGTGTGGCTTAAATAATATCATCTTGAATATAAATGCTGAGATATAATAACTGTAAATAATAACCATGCTGAAAACTACTCATCTAAAAGAAGGCATATTTCAGCTGAACTGTACAGAGCCAATCGAAAGAAGAACTAAAGTTGAATTAGTCTTCTACCCCCAACGGCACACATCCAACTTTGTCTTTGCTCCTTTCGGAGAACATAAATAATGTAGCAATCGAGATGGCGTGGAGGAATGGTTAGAGCGTTGGAGAGGATGCTTACCTTATTTACTTCGGCCTTTGCGTTCTGAATTCAAATCCCGCCATGGCCTACTTGGGTGGTAGACTTAGCCCGCGCCTGGTTTCACACCACCACCTAGCACTTGGGTGCCTTTAGTAGAGTCCAGTCTGTTGTAAGCCTTCCTTTCTCCCTCCTACCAGTCTAGGAGACCGTGAAAAAAATATTAATTGGCAGTGTCTTCCCTCCAGACTAAACGGTAAAAAAACCATGCATACATATT
>JAOPJM010523879.1:0-10495 GCA_027124095.1 Muusoctopus leioderma
ACCCTGTGTTTTTGTTGTTTTTTCGGATGTACCTTGTCAACTATTTTGCATATATATATATATATATATATATATATTATAGAAGTTAGGAAACTAACTTTCTCTGTACAAATTGTGTAGAGTATGTGCTGTGTGGATTGTGTTATATTATTGGGTGGTAATTGTGGAGGGTGTGAGTTGTGGGAGTTGTTGGTTCTGCTTGGGATGTGTTATAGTATCGATTGTTGATTATGTGAGAGTACGTGTTGCGTTATATTACCGGGGATGTTTCTGCTGAGTATGTGTTGGGATATTTTATTGTATGGCGATTGTATAGGCTGTGTTGTGTGCAGATAGAGTACTGCATGAGCTGTGCTATTGAACTGAAATTGTTGTTTATTATTGTTTCTGTTGTTGTTTTGGACTCTGTGTTGAGTTTTGGGCCTTGGTATGGTTTTTTATGTTTTGGTTCATATTCTTCTTTATCATTCCTAGTGCTCCAATCATTATTGGTACTGTTTTTACTTTCCTATTTCCATTCCAAGATTCTTGTCTTCTGATAGTTTCTCGAGATGTCTATCAGAGAACAAATGTACTCATTTCTGTCTTTGATAATTACATCTAAGACATGCATATCCCAAGTTATCGTAGCCACGCCGTTGTAATATACCGTGTTTAGTAGATGCTTATATCACTTCTTGGACATCGCAATACTCCAAGAGACACGTCGCGCAGAATCGGGAACCCTACGTGAGAGGGGACTATAGCTTCTTCTAGCAGGGCAAGGGCTCCGACGAGACGAGAGAGCATAGCGTTGGCTTCGCAGTGAGGAACTCACTGCTGAAGATGGTGGGGCCCAGTGACAGAAGGACCGAGCGGATTTTATCACTTCAACTCCACACATCCGATGGGTCTGTCAACCTTATCAGTGTCTATGCCCCAACTCTCCACTCTACACAAGACGCAAAGGACAAATTCTACGATCATCTCTCAAGGATAATACAGGAGATCCCAAGCCAAGAACAGCTTCTGCTGTTCGACGTATTCAGTGCCAGAGTGGGCGCTGACCACGACTCTTGGACAAGCTGCATGGGGCGGCATGGGAAAGGTAGCATGAATGACAACGGACAACGATTGCTTGAGCTTTGCACATTCCACGAATTGTGCATCACCAACATCTATTTCCAGACTAAAGCACAGCACACAGTGTCCTGGAGACATCTTCGCTCCAAGCACTGGCATCAATTAGACCTCATAATCACATGATGCTACCGCCTGAGAAACGTGCTCGTGACTCGATCCTTCCAGAGTACCGACTGCGAATCAAATCACTGTCTGGTTTGCTGCAAGATCAATGTTCGGCCAACGAAGATGCACTACACCAGGCCTCCAGGCAGGCAGCGCATCGATGTTAATAAGACACAACACCTAGACAAAGTGGTGGAGTTCATCAAGTCACTGGAGAATGCTCTCCTTGGAGACCCACCAGAAGGAGATACTCAGTCAAGATGGAACTCTCTCAAGGACACCATCTACAGCACTTCACTCAAGGCCTTCGGGAAGAAACAGTGCAAGACACAAGACTTGTTTGAAGCGAGCTCAAGCAAGCTCACCCCTGACATTGAGTTAAAGTGTGTTGCACTGCTAGAACATAAACGCTACCCCACATGAGCAACTCAGAGCGAGGCACAGAAAACAGTCAGACGCTGTGCAAATGACTATTGGTTACAACTCTGTGAAAGTATTCAGTCACCATCCGTGGAGTGTGCGAGGGGATCAAGAAAAGCCATCGGCCCAACCAAGAGTAAGACAGTACCACTGAAAACCATAACAGGCAAGACCATCAAAGACAAAGGCAATCAGATAGAGAGATGGGTGGAGTCTGAACTCTACTCCAGAGAAAACAGCATCTCAGACAGTGCACTAGCTGCTGTGGAATGCCAGCCTGTTATGCAGGAATTGGATGCATTGCCGACTGTTGAAGAGCTGAGTAAAACCATTGACAGTTTTCCCAATGGCAAGACACCAGGATTGGATGGTATTCCACCAGAGGCCATCAGGTGCGCAAAGATTGTCCTGTTAAACTCCCTACATGTGCCAGTGATGAAACGAAGCAGTGCCACAGGACATGAGAGACTGCAATGTTGTCACCTTGTATAAGAAAAAAGGGGACAGTAGCGACTGTAACAACTACAGTCGAATTTCTTTGCTGGGTATCGTTGGAAAGGTCTTCGCCCACGTAGTACTGAACAGACTACAGAAAATCCCTAAAAGGGTATACCCCGAGTCTCAGTGCGGTTTCATGTCAAAACGCTTCACAATCGACAAAATCTTTTCCATTCGACAACTACAAGAGAAATGCAGGGAGCAAAGACAACCACTCTACGTAGCTTTCATCTACCTCACAAAAGCCTTCAACATTGTGAGTAGAGATGGCCTGTTCAAAATCCTTACCAGAATTGGTTGTCCCACGAGGCTCCTTAAGATAGTTCAGTCATTACACACAGACATGAACGGCATTGTTCAGTTTGACGGCTCTTATTCGGAAGACTTCAACATCCGCAGTGGTATGAAACAGGTGTGAGTGCTTGCCCCCATCCTGTTTGGTATCGTCTTTGCTGACATGTTCAAGCACGCCTTTGGAACATCAGATGATGGTGTTACCTTCATACAAGATCAGACAAGAAGCTGCTCAGTCTGTTTCGACTCCTGGTGAAATCCAAAGTATAGGAATTTTCCCCTCAGGTACATGTCGTATGCAGATGATACGGCACTGGCAACACACTCCGAAGAGCAACTGTAACCCCTTATGGACAACTTCTCAAGAGCCTACCAGAACTTCAGCTTGATCATCAGTCTGAAGAAGACCAAAGTGTTGAGTCAAGGCGTTGAACATCCCTCATTAACAATCGCGAGCTGGAGGTAGTCCACGAGTTCACATACCTTGGCTCCACCATCACGAACAACCTCTCCCTAGAGCCTGAGATCAACAGACGCATCGGAAAAGCATCTTCAACAGTAACCAGGTTGACAAAGAGATTTTGAGAGAATAGCAAGCTAACGACGCACACCAAGGTTCCAGTGTACAGAGCTTGCATCCTCAGCACACTGCTTTACGGTAGTGAGACCTGGAGCCTCTACTCAAGATAATAGTGGTATCTCAATGCCTTCCACCTTCGTAGCTTGAGACGCATCCTAGGTATTAAGTAGACTGATCGAGTCACCAACAATGAGGTACTGGCCCACGCCCAGACACCTAGCCTTCTCATCCTGCTCGAACAACGACGGCTCCGTTTGTTGGGTCTCATACACTGCGTGCCGGACGGGAGAATCCCGAAAGACCTGCCGCATGGGGAGCTGGTCTCCAGCAAGGGAGCACGAGGGCGACAACATCTTCATTTCAAAGATGTCTGAAAGGGAGACATGAAGTCACTGAACATGAATGCCGAAAGGTTGGAGGACATTGCAAGTGATCGCACCCACTGGAGGCTGAAACTAGGCAGGGGTTTAAAAAGACGTGAGGAGGAGCCGAGGCTTGCGGCTGAAGAAAAGCGCTCTCGACGAAAAAATAGAACTTGGACAAGGCTGGCAGACACTACCTTCAAATGGAGTCGTTGCACTCCCGTGTGGGCCTCTACAGCCACAACAGACTCTGCTCTACCAACAAGACCAAAGCAAGACTTTCTAAGCATAGATCTATGGTCTCACTAGACTAACGGAAGCCGACGATACCACTTCTTAGTTATCACGTCGAAGTGTAGGTATATTGCCAAATGGACAAGGCTGCCGACTCGATCGGGTAAGTGCATATATTCTGACTTTGACAGAAATGATGTTAATTGTTTTCTTGTTTATTATTATTATTATACGTTCTGAGTTCAAATCCCACTGTGGTCAGCTTTACCTTTCATCCCTTCGGGGTCGATAAAATAAAGTACCAGTCAAGTACTCGAATCGATGTAATAGACTCTTTCCCTCCCCCAAAATGTCTGGCCTTGCGCCTATATTAGAAACAATTATTATTTATTTTCTCTCGGTAGTCTTATTTTTATTTCGAGCTTCCATTGCTCATCGGAACACAGCTCTATGTACCTTTGGTACATACAGTATTTCGCTTTGTTTTTATACATTCTATTGTATTGAGAGTACCCTACCTAATATGTGCAGTGCCTAATAGTACTATTTTCTGTATGTTGTATATATATGTAAGTCCTAATATTTTTTGTTATATATTTTTCTGAATCTTGTTTAATCATTCCTAAAGCACCTCTAGGGATTCTTTCTGTTTTAAATCCCAACGTTCGTTTGATCTCCAAATATTAATGATCTCCAGATCTTTATATTTGGATTATTTTTTTCATTTCTTTTATACGTACATTATCGTCTGTTGGGTCTGATACTTTGATACTTTAATTTTTCTGTGGTCCTTTACAATACTATCCAGTCGATTTGCCTGGATCTCCCTGTCTATATGGATTGGCACGTCCCAAAGTATGATCGGTTTGATGATCGGGTATGTTTATACAATATCTCTTCTGTCGTTATTTCATAATACTTACATACATTTCCAATGTATGTAAGTCCAAACTATGTCATCATGCCTGTATATGTATCCTTTCTTGTCTAGGATTGGGTAACCAGAAACAATGCGGTTAATTGGTTCTTCCCAACCTCCACATATTCTAAAGTTACTTATTGTATTCAGCTTCATTACATGCATTTTGTTGTTTCTGAAGGAAAAGTTTTGATGATGTACCGCAATCAAAAATCCTTCGGTCTCATCTTTAAGTCCTGCACTTCTCATACTGCCGAGCTTCTTCTTTATCTAGTCTTCCCTGGTAGGGGCTTTTCTGCTTAAGTATGGCATTCTGTCGTCCCATTTTTAGCTTGTGTTTTAGTTTTTTCATCATTTCTGTTCTTATTTCCCCTTTGCCTCGAAACTGTTTGTCACATCAGCCCTTGTTTTTATTCGTTGACATTCTTAAGGGCAGAAAACAGTTTTTGTTTTGTTCGTCTTTTGTAGCTATATATATGAGTTTTCCATAATTCTTTACTAGATATTTTTGTAGTCCTACAGCAAATATTTTATAATACTTTTCTACAGAGTCTGTATTCGTGGTAAATATAATCTTTCTGTGCTGGGTTTTGGGCGGTGTATTCTAAATACAGTCATTATTTGTATTGTTTTCCTGTCTAGTCTTGCTAATTCCCTTACCTCCCAGCTGAAAATATTGTAACTATAACTGATTACTGGGACAGCTAGAGTATTGATGCATATTACCTTAATTTTTACATTTAGCTCTGTTTTAATTATTAATCTAATGCGTCTATATTATACTTTCGTAGTTTTTTCTTTCATTTGTGTGTGTTGTACTCTGTCCAGATCATTAATTTCTAAACATTTGTAAGCAAGTGTTTAGTCTAATTCTCTTGTCGTTTTTCAAAGTGATGGATTCTTAGAGATTTAGCGAAGATTTCTTTTTTCAGACGACTTTTTGATTTTGGGTACGAGTTTTTTTGCCTATGTTGTATTTGCCTAGTATTCGTTTTTCCTTATTTTTTATTTGTTTTTTCGTTATGATATTGATTTCATTATGGATTGAGAGATTTTCAATTTTATTTCTTGTCTTTTTCTGGGTTTGTTTTCCACGTTGTTTGTTTCGGTTTCGGTATTCCTATAAGAGTAAATCTGATGAAATACCCACCTTCCTTTGTAACTACTGTGGCTGCTGCATATATCATTTGGTTTATTCAAGTGATATTGATGTTTCTGTCTATTTTTATTAAGTCTATGATGGCCAGGTGTACGTATCTTTTTTATTTATTGTTGTTGCTATTTTGCCGTTAAGTTTTATCCGTGTGGGCGTCTTTCGTTGGTCCACGGGAAGATTTTCTATTGATTTTAATTCTTCAATTATTTCCACCTTTAGATTATTGTCTTATTCAGAATTTCATATCCTTCTTTTTATTCATATTTTCGTTTGTGTTGTTCTTGTTAGGATTTTGTTGGCCAGTATTCTGTGAGTGTTTTAGTGTGTTTGATTTTATTGTATTTTGTTTCTGTTTGTTTTGCATATGTTAGGTCTTTCTTGGTTTACGTCCTCAATGTTTTTATTCTCGTTGCTTTAAGTTTTGATGTTTGTTTATTAAGTGTTCTATTTCGATGTCTACTATCCTTTTTTGTTGTTGCTGTTGTTTTGAGGATATATCTCCTTAATTTAAGTATTCTGTTTGAATCCAAAGTTACGTTTAGATCAAGATTATTTTATTTTCAAATCTCATGCGGAGATTTTGTGAAAGTTTTCGTGTAGAGTGTAAAATGTGAATATATTATAGAAGCGTATACCTCTCGAGTCCTGTTATGCCTTCTCTGTTTTATTTACGAGAAATGAAGAGTCAGCCTCGACGTATTATTTAGATTATTATCATTTTCATCGGGTACCGGCTTATTTGTTTCTGGCTATACGGAGTTTTACGCACTCCATTTTTCTACTTTCTGTGCATCATATTGAAAGTACACATTCATTTTTTAATCGTGATACGAATGATACGGTTTTCATTTGCATTATAGTAAAGTCTCATATATGTAATATAGTGAGTTGAAAAACTTCGATTATCCAAGCAATTAGTAGACCAAACCTCACTCAAGAGGTGCTCAAAATCTAAAAACAACAAGCAAGGGCGATTACTTCAATAAGATCAGTTCATCAAAAATTTTTGACAATATAGACAATGATAATTGGAGTGGATCTGGTCTTCAAAATCAACTGGTGGAAGCAACAGACGTGTTTTAGTGTTATTAGATCTCTTCAGTGAAGCATATACTAGTTAATTGGCAAAACTAAGAGTGGTCAATAGATCTAGAAATAGCGGGAATGTAGTGACGCTGATTATAAATATCAACAATATAGCTGAGGGGAAATACGTCAGGGAAGCGTTCTGTATACTAAATACAAATACGGTAGGATCTCACATATGTAATATAGAGAGTCGAAAAACCTTTATCAACTGAGATTATCCAACCAATTAGTAGATAAAAACTTCCTCTGCGGTTTTTTTAATCTAAAAACAATAAGCAAGGGAGATAACACTAAAACTAGTTGGACATTTTTGGACAATACAGACAATGTAGATTGGAGTGGAGCTGGTCTTTAAAGCCAACTGATTTGTATTGTTTGTCATTTTTATGTGGAGGACTGAATCTGTCTGGTGGGGATTTGCCTTATGCTTTATTCATATTGTTGTTGTTGTTGTTGTTTAGAGTCAGGTCAGTCCTAATCGAGCAGATCTAGGATCAAAGGCATTCCAGCCGTGACCATTCCGTTTTTTTCCTATGTGTAGGAAACTCAGGACCGCATTATCCAGTATGGGGATGAACAAGATAAAATTATATGAAAATGGGGCTGGTGGGTCAGAGACGTTATAGAATAAGGCGGATTAAAAACTGAATAAAACAGGAAATAAATGTAAAAATATTATATAACACACAATACTTATAACAAGATTAAATGGTAATAAAAACAAAAAAAAACATTTAGAGTTACCCACCCACACACAGATGAGAACCCACTAACGAGGTTGGGCCAGAGCACCCTACGACTCTACCCGCCTGCAACTGCTCGTACTGAGTTCTGATGCACCCAAAGCGCCTGTCAAAAATCTATTGGGTTGGGCGACGTTGGGAAATTCCAATGTATACATACATAATAAGCTGGTGAGCATTTTACTAACAATCTATCATCGGAAGTTTTGAACACACCTTCAAGTACTAAGTCTGCTCCGACAAATATCCCATCTTCGAAGACTGCACTAAGGCACGCATCGATTAATCTATCCATTACATCCCTATTGCTGAGGCTCACGACTGTAAAACTCAAATCTTTATCCTGATGAGGTGGGGTCACCTCACTCCTTTTTGGTTGCTTTCCCCTCCGGTTTGTTTTTTCTCCTTTGGAGCTTTTTTACCTTTTTATCTCTAGTGCTTCCATCCCCTGTTCATCACAGGGTTGTGCTGCGGGGAGAGTGGGCCATGTCATCGTCTCCTTCTAGAATCGAGGGTGGGGCAAGTTCTCCGTTTATCCTCGGAGTTGCAACCGGTGGCGCGGGTGATGATACTACTAGAATCTCAGCCTCCGGAGCTATGGCCCATGGTGCACTGGAGACTTGGGTCTGCTGCTGTTGTTGATGCCCTGTTGCTCTCCACCACCTTCTTTTCTGTTTATCTTCTCCAGTTCTTCAGAGCAAAAAGCCCTCAAATAACCCTTGCTTTAACAAGTGTAACGACTAGGCATTTGATTTGCACTACCAGTCCCATTCTCTTTGTTTCTGCGCCTGCATTGGGGCACAGCTCCGGTATGACCCTGTGATGGGGGGGGGGGGGTCATTAATAATTGTAAGTCTAAGGTGACCCCTCCCGACCATATATCATCTCTTTGCTCTACAAAGGCGATAACAAGCCAGGTATCAATGTCTCTTGCTTTGCCCCTGACTGTTACTCTTGTATTACGCTGCCACATGTACTAGAGCACAAAATTATGAGCGTTTGTTTCGCACACAATCTCTGCTTGTCTCCGAGCCTCATCCTCGGTCTTTAATGTCAGGTAGACAGTGCCGTATTCTTTGCCATTCCCTATATATAAGATGCTTGCGCTGACATCTACCAGAGCTTCCTTTAGCTGGTCCTTTGAGGGCACAGAGAAAGCCCCACTCATTTCGTGAGACAAAGGTAAACCAAGTTTTTCCTTACCCACTTCTGAATACATTCTTCGGGTAAGGACATGGAGTCCTTATTAATGCAGCTTTACCAATGTTCTAGTTTGGATTCTGCTTCTTCCATATTTAAAGATTGAATGGTTGAAACAATTTTAATAAAAGTGTTTGAGCATTTCTTGCTTGGCGAACGGTGTGTGTCTGTATGTGAGTGTCAGTGTTATTTTTGCTGTTGTTGTTGCCGAGCGAGTTCTCAGTATCACTCAATAAACTATTATTTGTTACGGAAAATACGGGGTTTTCAGTTTCTGAAAAAGGTATGTCTTGCTGCAAAGCAGGCTCGTTTATGTTGTGTGCGTGTGCGTTTGTGTGTGCGTCGAAATATGTTTACCTATTTTCGATGCCACTGCGAAGCAAGTCGAACCAGATAGACCAAAATCTTCAAAGAAAGTTCAATAACGCAATTTCCTTTTTTTTTTTTTTTGCGAAAAACAAATTAATAAAGTTTACTTGCCTTGTAAAATAATTATGCATGTAAAAATTGCAAATTTCCGAAGAAGGAGTTAATACCTAAACGACGTCAAGTCGAACAAAAACAAACAAAATGTTCGACAGAATTCCTTTAAAAAAAACGGGGCGAGAATTAATTTAATAAAACTCACTAACATGTGTAGAAAGATATAAGGCGTGTAGAAATATCATCCAGTTTTTGAAAACCCTTGGAAAAATATTGTCAAAGACCAGCTGTCAGCGAGAGCGAACAAAAAACACGT
Source organism: Muusoctopus leioderma (assembly GCA_027124095.1). Lineage (NCBI taxonomy): Eukaryota > Metazoa > Mollusca > Cephalopoda > Octopoda > Octopodidae > Muusoctopus > Muusoctopus leioderma. The sequence continues at coordinate 9,462 of JAOPJM010523879.1, forward strand.
CCACTCAAGCCGAATACAACAACAACAACAGTAGAAGTAGTAATAATTATAATAATTCTTTCTAATATTGGTACAAGGCCATAAATTGGAGGGGGGGACTAAATCGACGCCAGAAATTGACTGGTAATTTGTTTATCGACTCCGAAAGAATGATAGGCAAAGTTAACCTCGGCAGGATTTGAACTCAGAGCACAGTGAGACAGAATAAATACTGATGCGCTAACGACTCTGCCAATTCTCCGCCTTAACGATAATAATAATTATTATTACTATTATTATAAGGCGGCGGGTTGGCAGTGCGCCTAATAGAATGCCTTGCAGCCTTCGTTCTGGCTCTCTGAGTTCAAATCCTGCCGAGGTTAACTTTCTCTTTCATCCTTCCGGGGTCGATAAAATAAAGTACCAGTCAAGTACTGGGGATGTTGGCCTTGTACCTATGCTAGAAACAATTGTTATTATTTTATTTATTTTATTTTACCACCGGGGACCATTAATCCGTACAATTAACAAGTTACAGAAGGATTACAAAACGAGTGAAGATACGAACAAACTAATATTTAAAGAAAACGACGGCAGGATAAAAGATATCTTACAATATATTAGGACGTGCTAAATCTTTTTTAATTACACAATAATTACGCAAAATAATTCAATGAATTTCTAAAACAGATATAATTTAAAGAACACAAGAAAGAAATAAGATAACTCACCCGCATGTGGGTGAGAAACTTCCATCTTGGTTAGATCAGGGCTTTCCACAACTCTGATCACCTCCCTTTGTCATCTCTTTCATATACTTGTGATACTTGAAACTACTCGCCCCAAAAGTGCTCGTGGGTTGGAGCGGGAAAGGAAAAGCTAATGTCCTGGTAATGGTTAATGTAAAGTTCTTCGTACTATGCTGTTTTTCGCAACTCCACCTAATCGGAGCCCACCATTCAACAAATGTACTGGGGGGGGGGGCAGCACTTCCCTCTCCACCCTCACTTTCCTTTTCAAATGAAATTTGAAAAAGTCGATGAGGTTTCGACCGA
>JAOPJM010523894.1:0-10495 GCA_027124095.1 Muusoctopus leioderma
TCAACTTTGCTTTTCATCCTTCCGGGGTCGATAAAATAAAGTACCAGTCAAGTACTGGGGATTGTTGGCCTTGTGCCCATGGTAGAAACAATTATTATTATTATCATATTTAGAGGTGTCGTATTGGCAGAGTTGTTAGCGCGTCAGACAGAATGCCTTGCAGTATTCGTTCTGGCCCACTGCACTCTGAGTTCAAATTCTGCCGAAGTCAACTTTGCCTTTCATCCTTTCGGGGTTGATAAAATAAAGTACCAGTCAAGGTTGTTGGCCTTGTGCCTATGGTAGAAACAATTATTATTATTATTATTATTTCTGATCCTGCCAACAAATGAGCCTCTATGCAGATGCTTGAACTGCTAAAAATAACATCCAAATCTCCCTCAAATGACACCATCCATGATGGAGAAAGTGTGTGTGGGGGGATGGGTTTACATTAAATAGTGTGGTTCTAGGTCATGGTTGGAACCCCTTTTATCATAGGTCTGCTCTGTCAGAGTTGACATGGGGGACTTAACAACAACAACAGCTGTTGTTGTATTTATTGATACTTTATAATTTTGAATGCCAATATCTGCAATATGTTTTCCCCACTAACTGTTCTTCTTCCTGGCCTGGTTGACTTGCTATGCTTTTGTCCACCCCTCACTAATCTTCAAATGATTTTTTTTCTTTGTTTGTGGGTGTTATGATGCATGCTTGTTGCTAATCCATTTTCAGCCTCTAAATCCCATTTAACCAGCGCTAATTAATCTAACTTAATCAACCCTGTTCTTCATGGAACCAATCCTCCTCTAACACTCTGCAGACCTTTGAGTGAAGAACTTTTTATCTCACACACAAGCATACACGCACACCCAAACACAAACACACACATACAATGGCATCTGAATTGATGCTTTTATTATATTTTTTCATTTTATGTATTTTTAAGACTTGTTTCACATTCATGTTTCCATGACAACATGATGGTTTAGCGGGGGTTTAAAAAAAAAAATATATATATTGTTTTGGATATTTGCATATTGTGTATTTACAAGTAGATGACATGTCATAATTACTGAACTGCGATGTAGAAATGGAATCTGTTGTTAACCAGACTAACTGAGGCAAGCATAATTATTATATATGCCTGAACCCAGGACCACAATGAAATAACTGTAGTAGAGTGTGAAGACGTGTGGCTTAGTGGTTAGGGTGTTGGAGTCACAATCGTAAGGTCGTGGATTCAATTCCTGGACTGAGCAGTGCATTGTGTCCCTGAGTAAGGCACTATATTTCCTGTTGCTCCAGTCCACTCGGCTGAACATGACTAGTCACTGGAAAATACGGTGACACTTCTGTCTGGAGTTGTGACCGACAGGTAGTATTCAGCAACAGAAAAACCAATGGCAACATTGTTTCCTTGGTTCTATTAGGAAGATCTGCTATGATCTTCCGATCCATCCATCAAAGGTTGCTTAGTGGTAATTCTGCAGCGTGAACCAGGTAGTTCGTGACCCAGCACCTTGGTTTCAGAATTGTTGCATCTCTTCTTCTTCTACTACTACTACTACTACTACTACTACTACTACTACTAATAATAATAATAATAATGATAATGATAATGATAATATATAATGATAATTCGTAAATATTACAACAAACTTTTAACGGAATCTTAATTCTCAGTATTTAGTTTTCTTTCCCTGAAATATATCATTGCTACTCATAAATAACAGCCACAGTAAAACGTCTAACTTGCTATTTCTTGAGGTTTCTGGGTGAGACTTGGAACAGCTCATATAAAACGAAGCAATATTAAAACATAATGATAATAATAATAATAATGATGATAATGATGATAAAAATAATTATGATAATGATTTAAATTTCTATCTCAGGAAATAGATATATAATGTACTAAGTGATAGTAGAGGTGTCATATTAAGTATGACAGTGTATAGGAAATAAAGTTTATATATATATATATATGTATATATATAGTCCCTCCTTCAGTGATATAGATCTTGTATATGTTGATGTGATAGACTCAGTCTGTAGATGTTGACTGCACTCTCACTGTGTTTGTAGGATGGACACACCTTTGTGTATGTAGACTGGACACACCCCTATGTATGTAAACTGGACACATCACTCACTGTATATATAGACTAGATACATCACTCACTGTATATATAGACTGGGCACATCACTAACTGTGAATATAGACTGGGCACATCATTATGTTTATAGACTGACACATCACTCAGTGTGTATATAGACTGGGCACATCACTGACTGTGTATAGTGTGGACATACATTCATGTCTAGTGGACACTGACTGACTGGACCATGGCTATTCGCTCTTGCAGTGACCCCTGTCAGTGTCACTGCAACTCTCACTATATTTACCCCCAATATTTACTTTACCAACTAACTCCAGCTGGGACTTGAACCAAGATCTGTTTAACATCATATCTAATCCATTGTTGATGCCACAGTAATGTTAATCCTTTTTTAAAATTTATTTCATTTTTATTTTTACTTTCTACTTTAACCCTTTCAGTCATTAATTTATGAACCCTTAATAAATACCCCCCCCCCCATCACTCCCATTTTACTCTCTTAATATATCGGACCCAAGTTTGTGATTGATTCCTCCCTTGGTTCCTTTCTTCCAAGATTTTTTCCCTCAAAATATTCAACTGAGTACAATACTTTGCCAACCCCAAAATACTCACCGCTGCATCTAAAGTTTGGTCACGCCTTACAACAAACTTATATTGATGTTTCATTCCATTTAACATAACACTGATCTCTCCTCCATCAACGTCTTCTGATAGCCTCCTCCCCTTCCTTTATTTTTCTTATCTTCATTCAATTGTAGGCGGTGGATTGGCAGTCGTTAGCGCGTCGGACAGAATGCCTCATGGTACATATTCCTGCTGTTTGCATTCTGAATTAAAATCCCGCCATGGCCTACTTGGATGGTAGAGCTAATCCATCGCCCGGTTTAACACCACCACTTGGCCCTTGGGTGCCTTTAGTGGCGTTCACTTTGTTGCAAGCATTTGGGCCAGGTCTCCATTCTGAGGATACCTTCCTCCCCTACTCCCACCAGTCTTGGAGACCCTGAAAAAGCAGTAAAAATAAAAAGATCAATGAAGTATTCAATGATAGTATTTTGGAATCCCATCAACTATAACAACCGTACAATAAGTACATTAGTTCACAGCCATAGCTTATCTTGGTGGTTATGATACTTCATGGAAGCACTGTTCTTTACTTTGTCTCAGCTACATAAAGTCATTAACTATTTATTATATAGTAGTAATAATTCTTTCTAATATTGGCACAAGGCCAGAAATTTGAGGAGTAGAGTTAAGTTGATTATATTGACCCCAGAATCTCTAATGATTCTGCCAAGCCACCACCTAAAACTGGACAGGGCCCCGGGATGATGGGAAAATCCCAAATAGTTTGAACCATTGTTTGTTGTTTAGCCTTAAGTCAACCCTGTTCAAATAGACCTATGATTAAAGGCATTCCAGCCGTGACCACCCTGTCTTTTTAGGGGTGCATCTAGGACATTATTTAATGTGTCCTTTCCTTATTTAAGACAGTAGGGTGTGAGTTGATGGAGATTTTGGTTGCTATTTCCAGCAGGTCGAGCAACCATGTGAAGGTTCCCTCATTGTTTTGTGGACTCCGGCTATAGACACAGGCATGGCTGTGTAGTTGAGAAGTTCACTTTGTAACCACATGGTCCTAGGTTCTCTCCCAGAGCTTGGCACCTTGGGCAAGTGTCTTCTACTATAGACTCGGGCCGACCAATGCCTTGTGATTGAAATTGGTAGCCAGAAACCATATAGAAGCCTGATGTATATGTGTGTGCGTACGTGTGCTTGTCATTGCTTAACACCGTTTATCGCTGAATCGGCCGGTGACGTTTGTTTACCTCCCCATATAATAAAATGCCCATCCGTTTGGTAGTTTGGTGGTAGGATTCCCATACTTAAAATCAGTATGGTTGGTGACAGGAAGGGTGTCCAACCGTAAAATGCTGCCTCAAAAAATCTCCGTCCAACACATGCTAGCATGGAAACATGGATGTAAAAACAATGATGATATATACACACACACACACACACACAGACACACATTCTGTCTCTGGATTAAAAAAAACTTCCACTTACCTTTAGTGGAAATGTGGGGACATGTCCTTATCAGGATGTTATATTCCTAGAAAAGGTTTGCCCTACCTTTACTCCAGTGATATTTTAATAGTTAAAGAAGAAAATCATTTTTCATTAGTTTTTCCTTTAAAATCTCTCCTAACTTCTATAATCCTTCAGTTTTTATTTAATTTCTTTTATTTTTCAAATATATTTCTTTACAAATGTGGCAAAACCCCATAAATAGGTATGGTTCTGGTGAACTTAGTCTCTGAGCCAGTTTTGATCCCTGATTGCAGCCAGTTTTGATCCCTGATTGCAGCCAGCTTACATTATTTAGGCTGTTAACCTTTTTTGATACTAACTTTCTCCGAATTGCCCGCTTCTTGTTTCTATGATACAAAGCCTGCTGTTTTAAAGTCTCCATATTTAAATTAACAACCTTCCATCATGATTTTACGTGAGAACCTTTTGTTTTGTTTTGTTTTGTTTTATATTCCAAACACCCGATTAATAATGGACAAGTTAGTTATTTTACTAAAATTCTTGATCATTTCCAAAATTAACTGAGATGCATAGGCAGTGTGTATTTTATTAGAAATATGGTCATGAAAGTGTTAATGTTTCTTGGAAAAGGCATGTATGAAACACACAATTTCTGTCTTCCCTCCTATAAATTTATTACTCTAAGTTACCAAGGTCACAAAAACTAAAATCCATACATTCAGTATAGGTTAGTTTGAAAGTTCAGTAAAATTTGCTGGGACCTTTTGCTATAGGGTTTTTTTTAAAAATTTTGTCTCTCCCTCCAATTTTTTTTTTTTAAATATTTTTTTCTGGCCAAACAAAAAAAATGTGTCTCTGCATCTTTCTTTTGGATAAAGAGGAGACAAGTTCTTTTATCGTACGTATTCCACCAGCTCTGGTAATACTTTCTAATGAAGCCTCAAACATTCAACAGGTTACTTTCACGGCTGGGAAATCATGGACCTTGTTCGAAGTAAGTTATTTTCTTGAATTCTACCCCACCCACCCCCCCCTCCCCAACCTCCTCTTCTCCCAACTGAGCACACAATTTCAAGACAGAAGCATCTGCTTAGAAGAGCATTGGTGTGTGGCCTGAATCTGCTGTTTGGGTTCTGTGCAACTAAGTAAGCAGGCTCTGTCTGATGTCCATCTTCTGATCATACAAACAAACCAACAACATTGTCTGTCTTTATTCCGATTTACTTTTCTATTGTTTATGTTGTTATTTTATTTCCAACATTTCCAAAACAACACAGGATATTATTATAGAAACCAGTCAATCATGTTACTAATAGTTTCAAAGACACTCAAAGTTGTTGAGCACTTCTCCTCAGACACGGTTCACTCATACCACATCTTTCTCTCAACATATGACATATGAAACTTGCTTGACTGCTTACAAATATATATATATATATATATATATATATATTTATTTAAGTGGTCAAGATATTGTTTAGTTATGAACTTAGTGTAAACCGCTTAGATACACTTTAACATTCTCCCCTTTCCAATCAACAATTTAATAAGGGATATAAATGAATCTCATTAAGCAAAATATGTTTGGTGCAAATGATAGTGTGTTGAACTAGATGTTTCTTACTAGTATCTCACATTTCTGTGTTTAAATCTTGTTAGTGTTGGCTTTGGACTTTCATCATTTCAACTGTTGACAACATTAGTACCAGTAATATACTACTGAATGGTTAATGAAAAACAATATCTGTAATGAAGTCGATCAACTATACTGCTTTTGTAAGGAAGCAGCTTATAGTTAGTGGACCTCAATATATTACTGGTAGTAAGTATTTCGTCCACCTTGGAGAAATGAAAGATAAAGTTGACCACAGAAGAAGTTGGACTTGAAATGTAGAGGACAATTTAGTAAGGGATTAAAGATAAGAGTCCCATAAAAAAAAAATACATTTCGTACAAATGAAAGAGCGTTGAACTAGATGTTTCTTACTAGTATCTGTGTTCAAATCTTGTTAGTGTTGGCTTGGGGCCTTCATCATTTCAGGTGTTGACAATATTAGTACCAGTAATATAATACTGAATGGTTGATGAAAAAATATAAATATCTATAATGAAGTCGATCAACTATACAGCTTTTGTAAGGAAGCAGCTTATTGTCAGTCGACTCCAATATATTACTGGTAGTAAGTATTTCGTCCACCTTGGAGAAATGAAAGATAAACTTGAACACAGAGGAAGTGTGACTTAAAATATAGCGGGGTGGAATTAAATATTGTAAGGGATTAAGTCCAGCACTATACTATATTTTTGCTGACTTGCTACTCCCTAAGAATCACTAAATATTACCAATGGTCCTTTGCTAATCTCTTAAGTTTTTTTTTGTTTAAAAAAAAAAATCTCCCTTGCCTCTTTCTAATTGCTTGGTAACCAGTTCATTGCTGACTGTCTGCATGTGCACACTCCCTGTAGATGCTGCTTAATTTTTGCCTTAGTGCACTTACCCTAACTATCTGGGATAATTCACCCCTTTTTTTAAAAATTTCAATCGGATCAGTCTTTAGACAGAAATTACCACAAAATATTATGTTAACTCAATGTTGTTCAATGTATGCTACAATGTAGGAGAGCTACAGATATACATATAAAGGTGCCCACCCCAAATGAAATTATGATTGCTTTAACAACTTACCCTTGAAAACTTCTGACAAAACATTGATTTAGCTTCCATATTTGTGTGTCATTCATTTGTTTTTTTCTTTCTTTTCCTTTCATATGAAAATTCTTTTGCAGCAATTCTTGTACAATGTTTCAGCATTGATTTACAGAAAAATTACCTTTCAGTCTTTTATTTTACTGAGATTTCTGTATTAGTTTTAAAAAAAAAACAAACTAAAAATGACCACTGTCGTTGCTGTTGTTTACCCACAGGTCATCATCCCTGCTGATCGAGCAGACTTATGGTCAAAGACATTACTACCTTGACCATCCTGTCTATTTAGTAGTATCTATGACTACATTATCTAATGTGTCCTTCCTTTTTTTTTAATGATAGTAAGGTATGATTGTAGTGAGATTAGACTTAATTTTGGTTCTGCAATTTACTGCTGACCTCCTCCTCCTCCTCCTGTCTTGTTGAAGGTATCAGTCAGTCCCTCCCTGTTGTCAGCTGACCAGGTCTGAGAACCTCAACAATAAAACCTTGTGTTGTGTAACAATCTGTCCGTTTCCCTAGTGGATAACGAAAAAGATTGGAGGGCAATGATCTGCTGAGTAATTTATCCCCTGACATATATATACACACACACAAACACACACCAATACCAAATGTCTCATAAATATGACTGAAATTAAACATGGCTAAATGCTGCCTTATTTATGGGATATGGGAGACATGGTACTTAGATGTATATTTACATGTTCTTTCTTTTGGAATTTATAATAGCTATGGATTTGTCCATCCACATGCTGTGCAGCATGACATCTAGAATTGAGTAATGAGTTGTTTAGCCCACATCTATGCTATGATCCATGTAACTATCCTGTCTTTTTTCCAGACTAGTACATATAGGACTACATTACTCAATGTGTCCCTTCAAGACAATAGGGTGTGATTTGAGGGAGATTTGGCTGCTATTTCTAGCAGGTCAAGTGATCATGTAGAAGCACCCTCAGAAAGATTAGATTGACATGGTGGTCTGCTTTACAGATAAATTGATTCCTGTACAGCATCACTTGACTTATTTCACTATTTACTCCTCTCCATTGTAAATTGGCAGAGTGGTTAGATCATTGGATAGAATGCCTTGTGGTATTTGTTCTGGCTCTGCACTCAGTTCAAATCCCGCCAAAGTCAACTTTGCCTTTGATCCTTTCGTGGAATCATTAGAGCGTATTTGTTCCGGCTCATTGCGTTCTGAGTTCAAATCCTGCTGTAGCCTACTTGAATGGCAGGCCACAGCAGGCGTTAATCAGGCCCTTGGGTGTCTTTAGCAAAGTCCATTCTATTGCAAGCATTCGGACCAGGTCTCCAGTCTGAGGATACCTGCCTCCTTCCCTCTCACCAGTCTGTGAGACCCCTGAAAAAGGGTGATGGGCATTGCCCTTCCCGCCTGACAAAATGATAAAAAAAAAGTATCACCACATACACATGCACCAGACACTAATTAAGATCATTAATGATCTGACAGCTGTTTTTTTTTCTATTTTACTGAAAGACTCACATTTTGTTTTCTCTTTTTTGTCTTCTCTTGTGGTGTCTCTACCTGTTGTAGGATGATCACCCACCACCTCCAGCACCCACCACTGTAACACCAGAGCTTCCTATACCTCCGCCGCCGCCGCCACCACCATCACTATCCCAGCTCGGCAGACAGCGCTCCATTCTCAACCGGGTCAGCGATGAACAGAAGAAGTGGAAAGGTACCGTACAAGAGCAGAGACGTAACATCTACGACCGTCATTCCATGCTGAACTGAATCGTCTCTATAAATACCTCACTCTGCTGTCCCCTAGTCAGCTGTGCTGGGGGAGGGTGTTACAGGGTAAGGGTTTGTGGTTGTGTGCATGTGTTAGACTGACCTATTGGCTGTGTTAATGACGTGTGTGTATGTTGGAGAGTGTCCCCTTTCATCTCTCTCTGCTGTCTTGGTTTTTCTTCGACCTCAACTGTTGTGGGTGGGTGTTGCCTGTCTTGTCTTAATTGTCCTCTGCCTTATGTTGTACGTAGGTACATATATATACACATACGTATATATATGTACGTAGGTACATATATATACACATACATATATACACGTATGTATATATACAAACATCTATGTATATATGTACACATATATATATATCCTATGCAGAGGAAGGTAAGCAACAAACCTTTTTATATACACTGTCCATTTATGCGGCTGAAGTGTGGTGTGTTTAATTATTTAGATATGAAACTTAATATATTTGGTGTTATATACTAAATGACAGCTTTCATCTGTAATAATGTACCAAAAGTGACACCTTCATGCTTTCGTCTTCAATACTATTGATAATATATTTATGTACCAGTAGGGCCCCGATGTAGGTGATAAATATTTATAATATTTAGCCCCAGCCCCCACATTGACTTCAAGTTCCAACATTAATACTATTGATTGTAATTTAAACTCGAGTGTGAATGTATAAACCGATGAGATGTGTGTGTGATATCAAATTTGTAAATAATAAATATCAATTTGAGGAGTGAGTGAGAAGTGGTGGCTTTAATTGTTTCCTTGTAACCGAGATTCTGATTTATTCCATTTAGTTTCAACCATTTAGTCAGAAGCAGGCAACTGGTTCTCTTCCTTGTTTTATAAATGGTTTATGTATCCATCCAAACTTTTATCAATGCTTGTGAAAACATGAATGTCAGTAAAACAATTATTGTCAAAGAAATTCCAAATGTTATAAATTAAATATTACGAAACATTTTTCAAATGAATGAGGTTTTTTCTGAAGATGGAAAATTGTGTTAATATTATGTTTAAAATTATTATAAATTGAATAAAAACTGAAATCTTACAATTGTTTATTTTTGATCAAGTTAAATATTGAGGGTGCATCTGTGTGACACAGATGCTAGGTAAGGTCTTACTCCATCTAGGTGTTTGAAATAGTATGTATACACCGGGTTGCTCAGAGCAGCAAACACATCATGGAGAGCACACTGAACAAACAACTATAAGGTAACTACAACTCAACTAAACTCGGGTTAAAGATCAATGGATACACCTGGAGAAGTAAAGATGAATTAATTCACCAAGTGTTATGGGAACCAATGCAAGGAAGACCTGCAACGACATATATTGAAGTGCTGGAACACAACTCTCATCAGCCATGAACTTCTGCCAGCTGCAATGGAAGCTCATTGATCTTAATAGGGCTTCATTGACAATCTGATTCCAAGTCTACAAAGCAAGTTGTGACATCTGAGATTCACAGTTTGAAAGCTATCGGTGCTGACAGACTGACTTTCATAACACTACACAAAGACAAGGCATTAAGGATCATAGAATGTGTTTATATTAGTAAACTCCTGTAAACACAAATGTATTTATCACTAACTTTTCCCATTACACACATGTAAATACACAGACTACAGAGTGGACATATCAATGATCTACCTCCTGTAGTTTCTGGGATAACACTGTTTGTGATTTAATGTCCACTGTTAACAGTAGCACTTAATTTTTAGGTGGTTAGATAAATGCAGTGATGGTAGTCATCGTTTTACGCCCGCTTTCCATGCTGGCATGGGTTGGACGGGTGATTTCGGCCCGCGTTGCTTCCTCATTGGAGTCACCACTCTCCCA
>JAOPJM010523903.1:0-10494 GCA_027124095.1 Muusoctopus leioderma
TTCGGAGAGGGAATGAGGTTCCAGACCTGAGTGGCGGCATGAACAGGAGGGAACTATTTTCAATGTGCGGGAAACTGATAAGCCACTACCCCATTGCGGGATGGCTTCGAACAGCATGCAGCTATATCAAGAGGCGAGCCGAAGTTACATTAAGTTGGAGGTTACAACGTTCGTGCTTTTCCAAGTGTTTTCTTCTATTATAATTCTATTCCCATCTAGAATGCATTATTGGGATATAAATCGACCCAGTGTTTGACTGGTATTTTATTTTATCAACCCCGGAAGGATGAAGGGCAAAGTTGACTCCGACGGGATTTGAACTCAGAACATAAAGGACCGTACGACTCTCTAAGAAGGCTGCCAATCTCAAAGTATGTGAAACAGTTCCAACTGAGCCATGGTCTCAGTTCTATAAGGACTTACCAATGGATCTGGGATGCTTGCTACATCAACATCAGGAACAGTCTGACAATGAATATGCTTACCGCCACTACACTGCACTGACATTACGCGCGACATGGTCGCTCGCTCTGGTCACTTGACTCGCAAGAAATAGCAGTCAAATATCTCTCAAATAACATCCTACCGTCATAAATGAGGGATCCTCCGACGGTTTCCACGATACGCATTCAGTTATTCGATCAAGTGAACTACCTACGCGTGAAATTAGCGTACAAATGGTGAAGTATTCCACAGACATGTGTACTCTTAATGTCATTTTCAGGCCGAACCAGCGTGACACAATGTATGACAAGCAAGGCCAGACCTTTGAATTACTGGTACAATCCATTCGACGGGCCTCCACACAGTTTCCGTCTACCAAATTTCACTCACAAGACTTGGCTTGGATGACCCGAAACTATGGTAAAAGACACTTGCCCACGGTGCCACATAGTGAGATCAAACCCGGTGTAAAGACTTCAAGTTACCTCCCGGTAATCTGAAATTGCTTTCAGGTTAACCCCGAGGGTAATTTGAAATCGATTTCAAATTACCCCTGCACTGTTCACATTATCCCCCTCTCTGATTTCGCTAAAATGATAAATTCTAACGTTTACAAATGATAAATTCCAACGCTTTTTACATAAATAAGTTTCGTTTGTATTTGAAATGTTCTAGAGAAGCTAGTATTTAGGCAAATTTCATAAATGCAGCAGATACATGTAGAAAATTGAAATTATGCTGCTCCTAAAACACCCAAATTTAAATGATTCCCTTGGAATTTTCTTGCAAAATAAAGAATGTACACCTATATGAACCGAAAATGTTTACGCACTTGACGAGGTGGCCGAGTGGTTAAGGCGATGGACTGCTAATACATTGGGAAATTCCTGCATCGATGTTTTTGTTACTAAGAAATTTCATTGATACAATGTCGTATTCTTTGTTATTTAATATTAATTGCAGTGATAAGCCAGGGTCTAAAATATGTTCGATGACATGTTATTAAAATTTGTTTTAATGTTCGAAATTATTTGATGAATACGAAGAAAAATATAATGTAAGTGAATGAAAGAATACTTTCCTTCTTAGCTACAAGTATAAGTATATACACATTGAGAATGGAAGTTTACCAAATCAAAATTCGAAATGAAAAGAATACAGGCTTTCCAGGAGTGGTATTTGGAAGAATTTGTCCGTAGTTAGGCACCTTCACTATTGCGCCAGAACCATATGCATAGGAAATATCAATCTTTCAATATCACCCGATTGCTTATATTAATGATTAAAATTTATCCAGTACAATGAGAAACGCTAAACTATTACATTCAAACTAGTAATGATGATGTCATAGATGAGAACTTCACATGTTATCTACACGAAGTATAACGTATATTCATTTGGAACTGATACCTCTAAACTAGCTTACGAAATTTAGTGCTGCTGTTACTGTAATGCAGTTCACCTCATGCAGAAAAATAACCCCATACGTTAGAAAATATTATTATTTGAGAAAATTTCATAATCATCTCTTATCTGTATTTGAAAGACTCTGGAAATCATGGTTTTCCTTAGGCCTGTAGTAAACTTAATGTGTAATATTGCTAATCTGTCTACTTTCACAAGTTCCCCACTCGTGAAATTAAAAGTGTTTATATGATCTGCAGAAAGTGAGAAATGCAACGAGGTGGCCGCGTGGTTAAGGCTAAAGTCTGCTAACCTGTCGAGAAGTTTGTCCTTGAGTTTGAATCTCATGTTCGTCGAGAGTTATTGTAATGTCACTTTCAGTGATTCAATTTGAGGATAGCTCACACAGTACTTCTAACTATTCGGTGGTTTCATATTAGATTTGCAATAATCAGCTAGTGTTTTGTTGCTGTGAACATTTCTATTTCGTTTGTTTTCAGTGTGTACTGAATTTTCGCATATGTGTTAACCGTCAAAGAAAATTTCAGATGAACATAAGTACACAAATTCTTAAACAATTCTAACAACACCGGTACTTGACTGGTGCTTTATAATATCGACCCCAGATGGATGTAAGACAAAGGTGACCTCTAGGTGATTTGAACGCTGAGCGCAATTCAAATTCATGTTGTTATATTAATCTAGAATGTTAGAAATGATTTGATGAATATGTAGATAATCTAAAGTGAATGAACAATGGCATCGTTGCTATGTTAAATGTATGCAGAACATATATAATAAATGAAGTAACTACACAAGTGATGCTTTTATAATGCACAATCATACATATACGTTGTGAAAAGAACACTGAAAAAAATCATATTTTAAAGTCTAAATTAATTCGAGCTTGCCAGGAGTCGAACCTGGAATCTCCTGATCCGTAATCAGGCGCGTTATCCATTGCGCCACAAGCCCGATGTCAGCCATGTTTGTTGTAAGTTAATATACAATAGGTTTATACATAATCGTCAAATGTCACTTGAATTCTTTCATTAGCAATGGTCGTCGATTTTCCAGTAGAACCTATATGAACAAGTGTAAAGACTTCAAGTTACCCTCCATTTGAAGTTACCTCCCGGTAATCTGAAATCGCTTTCAGATTACCCCCGGGGGTAATTTGATTTCAAATTACCCCTGCACTGTTCCCATTATCCCCGTCTCTGATTTCGCTAAAATGATAAGTTCTAACGCTTAAAATGATAAATTCTAACGCTTTCTACATAAATATGTTTCGTTTGTATTTGAAATGCATATATATATATTTTGTTTGCATTTGGAAGCATTAGTTTGTTTCACTTTCTGATAATTCAGTTCGAATTATTTATACATTTCACATGTGAAAGAAATATATATTTATTATGCAAAACAAAATATAAATTATATGAAGTAACTACACAAGCGTTGCTTTCATAATGTACGTACAATCATACACATACATTGAGAAAAGAACATAAAAAAAATCATATTTTAAAATCTAAATTAATTCGACTTCGGCAGGGGTCGAACCTCGAGTCTCCTGCTCTGCAGTCATACAGGTTCGCCATTGCGCCAGAAGACAGGTGTAAATGTTGTTTAATATACGATAGGTTTAGACATAATCGTTAAATGTAACTTGAATGCTTTCATTAGCAATGGTCGTCGATGTTTCAGTAGAATACGAAACATTTAGCTAATTAATATCATCTTAGTTTCAAGTATACATTTTTGATACGACAGCAGAGAAGTTAGCAGTGAATTTCCATCAAATCCAACTTTCACTTTGAAATTGGCGTCTTTCAGTGGCTAATAGTAACTTTTGTCAGGTATAGTATTTGACCAATACAATTCATTTGGAAGAGAAATATTTACTACTACTCTAGAGAAGCTAGTATTTAGGCAAATTTCATAAATGCAACACATACACGTAGAAAATTGAAATTATGCTGCTCCCAAACTATCCAAGTTCACAGAACTAAGGAATTTTCTTGTAAAATTAAGAATATACACCTATATGAACCGAGAATGTGTGCGAATGCTTAGGTAATATAATATGTTTGATGACATGTTATTTCAGTTAGTTTTAATGATCGAAATGATTTGATGAATACGAAGAAAAATATAATGTAAGTGAATGAATGTATACTTTCCTTCTTAGCTACAAGTAAATGTATATACACAGTGAGAATGGAAGTTTACCATATCGAAATTCGAAATGAAATGAATCCAGGCTTTCCAGGAGTGGTATCTGGAATAATTTATCCGTAGTTAGGCACCTTCACTATTGCACCACAAGCCATATGCATTCGATTTGCATGAGATATTATCATAGGAAACATTAAGACCCAATCTTTCAATATCACCCGATTACTTTCATTAATGTTGAATGTTTTTTCCAGTAGAATGAGACACGCTAAACTAATACATTCAAACTTGTACTGATGATGTCATAGAAGAGAAGTTCACGTGTGATCTAAGCGCAGTTCAACGAATATTCATTTTGAAACTGATAACTTACTCTACACTAGCTTACGAAATTTACTGCTTATGTTACTGTAATGCGATTTATATCATGCTGCTCCTAAACTACCCAAATTTAATTGATTCTCTTGGAATTGTCTTGCAAAATAAAGAATGTACACCTATACGAAACGAAACATGGCGAGGTGGCCGAGTGGTTAAGGCGATGGACTGCTAATCCATTGGGAAATTCCCGCGTGAGTTCGAATCTCATCCTCGTCGACGTTTTTGTAATAATAATTTGCTACTTAGTAATTTCATTGATACAATGTCGAATTCGTTGTCATTTAATTTTAATTGCAGTGATAAGCTAGTGTTTGTTATTGTACGTGATTTTTGTGTGTGTGTATATGAAGTTTTCTCGTATGAACTACATGTACACATTTCGCGTGAATACATGTGTGCTTAAATAATTGTTTCTAATTTAGGCACAAGGCCAACAATCCCTAGTACTTGACTGGTACTTTATTTTATCGACCCTGTAAGGATCAAAGGCAAAGTTGACCTCGGCGGGATTTGAACGCAGAGTGCAGTGAGCCAAAACGATTACTGTTAGGTATTCTGTCTGACGTGCTAACGACTCCGCCTATGTTCGATGACTCGTTATTAAAATTAGTTTTAATGTTCTAAATGATTTCATTAATACGAAGAAAATTATATTGTAAGTGAACGAAAGAATATATTCCTCGTTAGCTGGAAGTAAAAGTGAGAATGGAAGTTTAACACAGTGGGAATGGAATTTTAACAAATCGCAATTCGAAATGAAATGAAGCCAGGCTTTCCAGGAATGGTATCTGGAAGAATGTAATCCGTAGCTAGGTTCCTTCACTATTGTGCCACAAACCATATGCATTCGATTTCCATGAGATATTATCGTAGGTAACATTTAGACCCAATCTTTCAATATCACCCGATTCCTTTCATTAATGATGAATTTTTTTGTCCAGTAGAATGAGAAACGCTAAACTAATACATTCAAACGTGTAATGATGATGTCATAGAAGAGAAGTTCACGTGTGATCTAAGCGAAGTTTAACGTATATTCATTTTGAAACTGATAACTTACTCTACACTAACTTACGAAATTTAGTGCTACTGTTACTGTAATGCAATTTATATCATGCAGAGAAATTACACAATACATTAGAAAACATAGTATTTGAAACAATTACATAATCATATCATATATGTATTTGAAGTAAACTGGAAATGATGGTTTCTTCAATTCGGTTTTCGTGCCTAGTCTTACATATGGTCATGGATCTTGGGTCGTGACCGAAAGAATACGATTGCGAATACAACCGGCCAAAATGGGGTTCCTCCGAAGGGTCGCTTGGGTAACGTTGTTCGATGGGGTGCGTAGCTCGGAGATCAGGGAGTCGCTCCAGGTAGAGCCGCTACTTCTCCGCATTGATAGATCACAGCTCCGGTACTACGGGCAATGTCTGAGGAAAGAATCGCAGGACAGATTTTTACGGGCAAGGCCAACCGGCAAGAGACCCAGAGGTACACCACGAGCAAGATGGTTGGACAATATCCATAACCAAGGTTGGTCTCGCTTTGGGATCCAGCCGGATAATTTGCTGACGGTTGCTTCTGATAGGACCCTCTGGAAGGCGTGTCTGACGACTCTGTCCCCAAGACCCTTCCAGGAATAAGTGGGCGATGAAGATGGATGGATGGAAATGGTGGTATTCCTTAAGCCTGTAGTAAACTGAATGTGTATTATTCCTAATCTGTCCGCTTTCACAAATCCCACCACCCACCCACCCATTAATTTTCTGGTGAAATTAAGTGTTTTTTTTGTTGTGCACATTTCTATTTCGTTTGATTTCAGAGTGTAAGGAATGTTAGCATATGTGTATATCGTGAAAGAATGCTTAAATAATTGTTTATAACATAGACACAATGCCAGCAATCCCAGTACTTGACTGGTACTTTATTTTATCGACTCCAGAAGGTTGAAAGACAAAGCTGACCGCTAGATGATTTGAACGCAGTGCGCATTTCAAATTGATATTGTTATAGTAAGTTAGAATGTCGGAAATGATCTGTTGAATGTGAAGAAAATCTAAAGTGAGTGAAAGATAGAATCGTTGCTATGTTAAGTGTATACAGGAAATGTAAAATAAATGAAGTAACTACACAATCGTTGCTTTTATAATGCATATACAATCATACAGATACATTGAGAAAAGAACATTAAAAAAATCATTAAATTAAAATTAATTCATGCTTTCCAGGAGTCGAACCTGGAATCTCCTGATCTGTAGTTTAGCGCGTTATCCATTGCGTCACAAGCCCGAGGTCGGCGATGTTTGTTGTAAGTTAATATACGATAGGTTTAGACATAATCGTTAAATGTAAGTTGAATTCTTTCATTAGCAATGGTCGTCGATTTTCCAGTAGAATAAGAAACAATTAGCTAATTAATTTCATCTTAGTTTCAAGCTTGCATTGTGATACGACAGTAGAAAAGTTTGCAAAGAATATGCATCAAATCCAACCTTCGTTTTGAAACTGACTTCTTTCAGTCCCTAATGTTCATTTTGTAAGTTATATAGCATTTGAGTAATGCAATTCATTTGGAATAGAATGTTTGGCACCCATTTAGGCTAGTGTATGTTACTGCGCGTTATCGTTTTATGTGTATGTTTCAATTTTTATTACATGTTCCAAATGATTTGATGGATACGAAGAAAACATAATGTAAGTGAATGAAAGAATACCTTCCTTCTTAGCTACAAGTAAAAGTATATACACAGTGAGAATGGAAGTTTACCAAATAGAAATTCGAAATGAAATGAATCCAGGCTTTCCAGGAGTGGTATCTGGAAGAATTTATCCGTAGCTGGGCATCATCTCTATTGCGCTATAAGCCATATGCATAGGAAAATTTAGACCCAATCTTTCAATATCACCCGATTACTTTCATTAATGAAGAATGTTTTGTCCAATAAAATGAGAAACGCTAACCTATTTCATTCATATGTAATGATGATGTCATAGAGGAGAAGTTCACGTGAGATTTAAACTGATAACTTATTCTACACTAGCTTATGGAGTTTAGTGCTGGTGTCACTGTAATGTAATTCACCTCATGCAGAGAAATTACAACATACGCTAGAGAAAATAGTATTTGAAACAATTACATAATCATCTCATATACGTATTTGAGGAAAACTGGAATTGATGGTATTCCTTATGCCTGTAGTAACCTGAATGTGTAATATTCCTAATCTGTCTACTTTCACAAGTTCCCCCAGAAATGTTCTCGTGAAATTAAAAGTGTCAATATGATCTGCAGAAAGTGAGAAATGCTATGATGTAGCTGCTTGTAGCTTACGAACGGTAGTGCTGGTGTTACTATAATGCGATTTATATCATGCAGAGAAATTACACCATACGTTAGAGAATATTATTATTTGAGAAAATTTCATAATCATCTCATATCTGTATTTGAAGGAAACTGGAAATGATGTTATTTATCATGCCTGTAGTAAACTGAATGTGTAATATTCCTAATCTGTTTACTTTCACAAGTTCCCCATCCCCCAAGATCTTCTCGTGAAATCAAAAGTGTTTATATGATCTGCAGAAAGTGAGAATATATCAAGGTTGGTTGGTGCGTGGTTGAGGCTAAAGTCTGCTAATCTGTCGAGAAGTTTCTGCGTGAGTTTGAATCTCATGTTCGTCGAGAGATATTGTAATGTTTCCTTGCACATTGTATATTTGACTTCGTGTCACTTTCATTGAATGTTAACTTTAATTTAGTGATTCCATTTGAGGATAGTTCACACAGTACTTTCTAACTATTCGGAGGTTTCATATTACATCTGCAATAATCAGCTAGTGTTTCGTGTACATTTCTCTTTCGTTTGTTTTCAGAGTGTATGGAATTTTAGCATATGTGTATACCGTAAAAGAACATTTGAGATGAAAATAAGTGCACAAATCCTTAAGCAATTGTTACTAACATATGCACAATTCTATCAACACCGGTACTTGACTGGTACTTTATAATATCGACCCCAGATGGATGAACGACAAAGCTGATCTCTAGGTGATTTGAACGCTGAACGCAAATGAAATTGATGTCAGCTAGAATGTCAGAAATGATCTGATGAATATGAGAAAAATCTAAAGTGAAAGAACAATAGAATCGTTGCTATATTAGGTGCATACAGAAAATATAAAATATATGTAGTATCTACACAAGCGTAGCTTCCATAATGTACATACAATCATACACAAAAGAACATTAAACAAATCATACTTTATAATCTAAATTAATTCTAACTTGCCAGTAGTCGAAACTGGAATCAAATTCATGTTGTTATATTAAGTTAGAATGTCAGAAATGATCTGATGAATATGATGAAAATCTAAAGTGAGAAGTTAGCACTGAATTTCCATCAAATCCGACCTTCACATTGAGACTGGCTTCTTTCTGTCCCTAATGTTAACTTTGTCAGGTATAGTATTTGAGCAATACAATTCATTTGGTAGACAAAAATTTACTACTACTCTACAGAAGCTAGGCAAATTTCATAAATGCAGCACAAATGTAGAACATCGAAATTATGCTGCTGCCCATACTATCCAAATTTACCATTAAGAATATAATATACACCTATATGAACCAAAACAGCTTGCGTGGTGGCCGAGTGGTTAAGGCGATGGAGTGCTAGTCCATTGAATAATTCCCGTGTGAGTTCGGATCTCATCCGCGTCGACGTTTATGTAACTAAGTAATTTCATTGATACAATGTCGAATTCGTTGTCTATTATTTTAAATTGCAGTTATAAACTAGGCTTTTTTTCCTGTGTGTCTCTAAATTTTTCTTACATCTATATATCGGCAAGTAACTACATGAACACAATCCTCGTGAATACATGTGTACGAATGTTTTGATAATAAAATATGTTCGATGACATGTTATTAAAGTTAGTTTTAATGTTCGAAATGATTTGATGCATACCAAGAAAAATATAATGTAAGTGAATGAAAGAATACTTTCCTTCTTAGCTACAAGTAAAAGTATATACACAGTGAGCATGGAAGTTCACCAAATGGAAATTCGAAATGAAATGAATCCAGGCTTTCCAGGAGTGGTATCTGGAAGAATTTATCCGTAGTTGGGCACCATCTCTATTGCGCTATAAGACATATGCATAGGAAAATTTAGACCCAATCTTTCAATATCACCCAATTACTTTCATTAATGATGAATTGTTTGTCCAATAGAATGAGAAACGCTAAACTAATTCATTCAAATGTAATGATGATGTCAGAGGAGAGGTTCACGTGAGATTTAAACTGATAACTTACTCTACACTAGCTTACGCAATTTAGTGCTGGTGTCACTGTAATGTAATTCACCTCATGCAGAGAAATTACAACATACGTTAGAGAAAATAGTATTTAAAAAAATTACATAATCATCTCATATACGTATTTGAAGAAAACTGGAAATGATGGTAAACTGAATGTATAATATTCATAATCTGTCTACTTTCTTCACAAGTTCCCCCAGAAATGTTCTCGTGAAATTATAAGTGTTAATATGATCTGCCGAAAGTGAGAAATGCAATGATGTGGCTGCTTGGTTAATGCTAAAGTCTGCTAATATGTCGAGACGTTTGTGCGTACGTCGAGAGCTATTGTAATGTATTTTGAATGTTAAGTGATTCGGAGGTTTCATATTAGATCTGCTATAATCAGCTAGTGTTTTGTTGCTGTGCACATTTCTATTTCGTTTGTTTTCAGAGTGTATGGAATTTTCGCATATGTGTATACCGTAAAAGAACATTTCAAATGAACATCAGTGCACAAATGCTTAAACAATTGTTTCTAACATAGGCACAATGTAACCACACCGGTACTTGACTGGTATTTTATAATATCCATGCCGGATGTGTGCAAAACAAAGCTGACATCTGGGTGATTTGAACGCTGAGCGCAATTGAAAATCCTGTTGTTATATTAAGTTAGAATGTCAGAAATGATCTGATGAATATGATAAAATTCTGAAGTGAACGAACAATAGTGTATGCAGAAAATATAAAATATATGTAGTAACTACACAA
>JAOPJM010523911.1:0-10494 GCA_027124095.1 Muusoctopus leioderma
GTATTCCTGTTTGTAGATTACCCACTGCACTGTTATTTGAAGTTGTCTGGCCTGATACTATTGCTCAGTGTTGATGGTAGAATGTCTGAATAAAGTTTTTACACTACCATATTCGTCGCCTCATGTTTCAGAGTTCAAATAGACGAGGATAGTGTTTTTCTTTTTAGTGTTGTAGGGTTGATAACACAAGTACCAGTAGCCTTCTCAGGTTAAGTCAATCAATTACATCTTCTACTTTTGTTTCATTACAGAATCAGTATTTATGCTTTCTTCCCAAATGGCTGAAAGAAACTTTCCCAGCTTCCTCTAGACATTGGGAAACTCAGGTATACACGTACGCAAGCACGCGCACTCATACATACACACACACACACACACACACACACACGCAGACATATGCATTTATGTGTATGTAATTATGTATGTATATCTTGTAGGATAATATTGATGTCAGAGTCACTAATTGGCATGTCAGAGTCACTAATGGGCTATGTGAAACTCGGAGTTACGAATTGTGAAGGTTTTTCAGCTTTGAATAAAACATGATTTCTAAGAAGTCTTTTCGTATTGACTCCTCTTTTCTGCTTTCTGTTTTGCACTGATGTGCCTACATACATATATATATATAGCAACTTACTTAAGTCGATCACTGTTTACAGACGGATAATCCCTACAGTTGAGAAATGTAACCGTATGTACTGAATTTATCGACAAAGAATATCTCAATGCCGTCGAAAAAACATGACGTGAAATGTTTATTAGATAAAACTGAAGATTTCATAAGAATGAGATGATGTGTGTATTTCTTTAACATGGGAGTGAAGCAAGACAACGCTGAATGCAAATTTGGATTCAAATCCAGGCTATATATATATATATGCAAAATGACGGGAATAAACGGCACAAGGTAAATCCCCCCCCCCCAACAAAAAAAACACAGGGTACATCCAGTTATTAGTTTATCGCTTGGTAAGAGACATACGGTGATTTCAATGCTTCGGGCAAGCCCTTTAAAAGAAAAACAAACAAACAGTTAATTGAATGGCGAGAAGGAATCGGAAACGGAAGCTAAAGACAAGGGGCAAGGGAGATATTTTCAAGGGAGACGACTGGGAAACTGGAGAGAAATTGTTTTAAATAGAAAACATAAATAAAAAAATAAAATAAAAAGGGGGGGGGGTAACTGAAAAAACACAAAAAAACTAAGGGAAAATAAAAGGTATTGGGGAGGAGGGGGGGGGGGGGCGGTTAAGTCCAAACAGGGCAGAGGTACGTAACGAAACATTTTTTTAAATTATTGAAATAAGGGAAAATAAAAGGTTACAGGAAGAGGGAGGGGGCAGAGGTACGCAACGAAAAGATGAACCGCTGCTCACGCTCAAGGCGACTGCTGGGGAAGCATTGTGAAGGGCCAAACCAAACACAGAGAGGTGCTGGCTGGTGTGTTTGAGGGAACGAAAGTGGCAGGAGATGGGGGAGTCGGTGTGGGTGCAGATGTCACGAAGATGCTCAGTGAAGCGATCGGTGAGACGGCGCCCGGTTTGGCCGACGTAAAGGATGCCGCAGAGGGAACAACGCAGAACGTATATGAGGTTGGAGGAGGTACAGGTGAAGGAGTGGGAAATAGTGAAGGAACGGTGGTTGGGGCCAGTGAGGTGGGTAGTATTGGATAGGAAGGGACAAGTGTGACAACGAGAGCGACGACAAGGGGTGGAGCGATGTGGGGGGTACGGGAAAGAGGGAGAGGAGCTGCGGACAAGTAAATCACGGTGGTTGCGGGCGCGTTTGAAGGAGAGAAGAGGGTGTGGGGGAAGATTGGGGGAAGTGTTGGGGTCAGCTTGGAGGGATCAAAAGGTACGAAGGATGCGGCGTTGGAGGCGTAAGATGACGGGTGGTAGGGTAGGAGGGGAAGAGGATGATGTTGGGGTGAGGCGGTGGCGGGGGTAAGAGCAGAGGGGCGGTCGATGTGGCGGGCCCGAGAGAGGGCGTGGTGAAGGAGGAAGAGGGGATAACCACGGCGGCTGCAGTGGGAGACCATGCGAAGGGACTGGACATCAAAGTCATGGTCCCGGCTGCAGAGGCGGCGGAGGCGGAGGAATCGGGAGTAAGGGATGTGAGAGTCGGGGGGTTTGTAGAAGATAGAGATGGTGATGGTAAGGGAGGCGTGGTCAATTGAGAGGGAAATGTATAGGAAGTGGATGGCGGTGTTGGAAACGGAGGAGGTGAATGCGAGGGCAGGGTGGAAAGAGGTGTAGAAAGAGATGAAAAGGTCCAATTGCTCACGGGAGAGAGAGGTGGCTCTGACGCAATCGTCGATGTAGCGGCCATAGAGGGCAAGGGTGGGGGCCAGTGAACAGGTCAAAGACTTGGGCCTCAACATGCCCGACAAACAGGCTGGCGTAGTTAGGGCCCATTTTGGTACCCATGGCTACACCAGAGACCTGGTGATAGACCTCTCCCGCGAACGTGAAACAATTAACGGTGAGGACCAACTCGGCAAGACGAAGAAGGGTGGAGGTACTGGGATATATATATATATATATATATATATATATATATATATTCAAGCCATAAAGTGGTAGGAAAAAGCAGACTAACATACAGTACAATCAAAGATAAAGATGGTAACATACATACAAATACAGCCGATGTACTTCAATGTTGGAAATATCATTTCCAACAACTTAACACTAAATTTCTACACAACCTGGAAGCAATGTCAGAAAGCCCGGATGGTCCAACTGATGTGGATACTCGTGCAGAAATATCAAAAGAAATATGAAAAGAAATATAGAATAGACAATAAAAAGAATGAAAAATCGTAGGGCTCTCAGTATCGATGCCATCAATGCTGAAGTATTGAAAGCAGGAAGACAGCATATGGTTAATATGTTACACATAATATTCAACAGAGTATAGAAAACAGAAATGACATTAAAAGACTGTACCCATATGCCAGTATAGACAATGTATAAAAATGGCGACCAGCAAAAGCCCGAAAACTATAGGGCAATTTCTCTCTTATCAATACCGAGAAAGGTGTTCGATTGGCAGATTCGTTAGAGCTTCGGATAGAAGGCGTTGCGATATTTGTTCAGGCTCTCAGTACTCTGAGTTCAAATCCCACCGGTGTCTACTTTACCTTTCATCCTTTGAGTGTCGATAAATAAAGTACCAGCCTAGTGCTGGTGTAGCCCTCTCTTGCTCCAGCTATCACATTCTGGATGTTCCACTGGGTCAATTGTGGCAGGGCCGAGAGGGTGCCTGTGTCTACTCGTGACTAAATGGGCAACTAAAACTCTTAGCGAAAGCATGGTACTTGCTGATACCAAGTCATCCTCGAATGCATAGGACGGCCGTGTTCAGTAGAATCTTCCTCGACAGAATGAAAAGTAAAATTGAAGAAGTGCCAAGTGCCCTTACACTTCAAAAGAACACCAAGTGCCCTTACACTTCAATTTCAACAACTCTAAAGTTGCCTTCGACACGATCTTGCCGAAGGCCCTATGTCAAATAATGACAGCTTTACCCATAGATTGTGCGAATTTTAGAGGCGCTATACAACAATACCGAGTGTACTGTGGTCATGGATGGTCAGCAGATGAATTGGTTTGAAGTACGCGTGGGTTTGAGACAAGGTGCATGCTATACCCCACCTTTTTCAACATCTTCCTGGAATTTGTCATGAAAGAACTGAAAGACTTGAATAAAAGGTAGCACTCACTGACGCCCTCTCCATAGATATTAGATATGCTCGCGGCACAACGCTAATATCCACGATCTTTGGCAAATTGGAAATACTCACTAAACAGTTAGACGAAGCATGTAAAAAATGGTGTATGAAAATAAATGGTACAAAGAGCAAGATCATGTCACCTAGCAAAGAAATAATCACACTGAACGGTTCTGAAGTAGAACATGTCACATAGTTTGTGTTTCTCGGCAGTATAATAACAAGTGGATCAGAAGACGTGAAAAGACAGGTCTCACTAACACCTACAGTGTTTGGAAAACTAAGAAACACGATCTGGAACAGTCAATATATCAGCCAGCGACACAATACTAGACTGTACAACGCCCTTATTTTCCCAATCGTAACCTATACCTCGGAAACGTGGGCCCTAAAATCTGAAGATACAGGCAGACTAGAAGTTTTTTAAAAATACATATATCATTACCAAAGTAATAAGAAGACATGACATACATCATTACCGAGATAATAATAATAAAAAGACTGAAATATCTCGGCTATGTAATAAGAATAACTACGCAAAGCTGGCGTTCCGCCAAGGTATCCTAAACCCCAGACCACGTGGTAGATCGCATAAGCAGTGGACCTATCAGGTCCGAGAAGACACACGGTTACCGTTTGCAACAGTAGAGGGCAGCGCATCCGATTGAGTGGCAGTGGTCCAGCTAACAAGAGAGAGCAAGGGTCCGGAGTGGACTGAATAGCTAAGCCTAACACACACACACACACACACACACACACACACACACACACACACACACACACACACACACACACATATGTGTATGCATATATATATGTATGTGTGTATTTATGCATTGATGTATATGTGTGTACGTACGTACGTACGCATGTGTGTTTGTATGTATGTGTACACATATATAGTTACATGTTTACGTGTGTGTGTGTATGCAGTTATTATTTGTTAAACTTCAGGAACTTTTTGCATAGTTT
Source organism: Muusoctopus leioderma (assembly GCA_027124095.1). Classification (NCBI taxonomy): domain Eukaryota; kingdom Metazoa; phylum Mollusca; class Cephalopoda; order Octopoda; family Octopodidae; genus Muusoctopus; species Muusoctopus leioderma. The sequence goes on from JAOPJM010523911.1 coordinate 4,706, forward strand.
CACTGTTCCGTTAATAGCTTTAACCTGTAATTCCCTAATTAGCTATGTTCTTTCTGGTTTTGTGAAGCTCAGCTTCTCAAGATTGGTACTGAGGCATTTAGTTACATATCCAAGCGCTCCAGCAATTATAGGTATAAATCTGAAGCTATAGTATGGGTAGAGTAGCTGTAGGTTCCCTCATTAGTTCGGCATAGATGTCCTCTTTTTCTCTTATCTTTGATATTATGTTGGTATCTGCCGGACAACTAATTTCCACTACTGTGCACACTTTTTCTCTTCTGTCCCAGATCAATATGTCAGGTCTGTGATGTGTACATTTAACTGAGGTTTTCACAGGAACATTCCACCAGTATTCTTTCATATTATGAGTGATTATGCCCTCCACATCACTGTAACTTCTTATATTTTTATCTTCGGGGTTATCCTTTCTACGGATTGCATTGTATAATGATTTGGTCATGATATCATATCTCATAGGTAGGTAGTATCTTGAAGATATTTCCAGACAGCTCTTTAGGTGACATCTTTGGTGTTAATTCCACAGAATCTGCATCGGTTGTCGCATCTAGGTGCTTTACGTGCATCCCTCTCTCTTTTGTACATCAGTTAGTTCGTTGTAATTTCCTACTCTTGGATTGCAAAAGCATACGCTTGAAAGTGAGAGCTAATATATCGATTATTGGTCCAAGATAGACTACTTTGCTTATCTATGCTACTAACACTCTGAAGTTTTCTAACAACATAGCCATGCATGACTTTCTGCTGATAAACAGAAAGCCTTTCGTTTTGGTGTTCTGTTGCGGTAGAGCTGTGCAATTTCCCCGCGTGTATATCGTTGGTCATCAGCCAGGGAATACTTTCCGAGGAGCTCTTTTCCAACTCACATGATGCTATTTGCCTCATATATGCAGACTTGTTACATGGATGCTCTTCGACAGGGGATGATTCAAAGGTTGTTTGAATGTATGTTAAATCACTCCCTCCTGGTTTTCGTTTTACGTAGAGGCAGTTAATATCATTACTGATGTGGACATTTCTGGTGGTGGTTAGTAGTTTTCTGGTTTTAACATCAATAGCCTGGATGTCATTTTGCTTCCAATCGCGCGACCCAAATGCTGATATAGTTCTAGTACAGTAAACACACAATGCGGGCCACTGATTTATTATATGCAGAGAGCTCCGAGGACAATATTTTTTTTTTCGGGGTGTAATATTCCTCGTTGCAAGTACCATAATAGGATAAATTTTCCTCCATCTCTAGGCGCATGTAGCATTCCTCGTCGGATATTGCAGAAATAGTCAAGCCATTGATAGAGATGTTGCTAGACTGGCTTGTAGGTAGGTTTTCCTCGTTTTACAATCAGGCAGGAACATTTACCTTGGCACAAACTCCGAGATGTTGCTAGACTGGCTTGTAGGTAGTTCTTCCTCGTTTTACAATCAGACAGGAACATTTACCTTAGCACAAACTCCATCTCTATATCCTTGGAGAATCTCGCAACCATGTCAAGGCTCTTCTTCATATTATTAATACAATTTGGCATAAACCTTCAGGTCGTCCACAAAGTAGCTATGGTGTTTCTGTTTTCCTGTGATTCAGTCACATACTCTTCAGATTAACTAAAAAGAAAAGAAAAAATATAAGGGGTTCAATACAATTATAAACAGCATCACAAAGAGACTGTCACCTTGCAATATAGCCGTGTAATACTTTATCCTACCAGAGACGATGCAATTACTTCCTGTATTTAACTTCAAGACGGTGGCCCAGGACCAAGCCAGGTTGTCTCTGGCTCTGAGTATGGTCTCTGGGACTTAGAAAGTTGAAGGGCCTCTATAGCATCCATGAGCGGGTAACAGAATCGAATGCTTTCTTGTAATCCAGAATTCGAGGGCGGGCGGGGTGGAAGGAGGTGAAGAAAGAGATAAATTGGTCCAGTTGTTCGCGGGAGAGGGAAGTGGCTCCGACGCAATCGTCGATGTAACGGCCATAGAGAGCAGGGGTGGGGCCAGTGAAGAGGTCAAAGACCTGGGCCTCGACGTGCCCGACAAACAGGCTAGCGTAGTTGGGGCCCATTTTGGTACCCATGGCTACACCAGAGACCTGGTGATAGACCTGTCCCGCGAACGAGAAGCAGTTGAGGGCGAGGACCAACTCCACAAGTCGTAGAAGGGTGGAGGTGCTGGGGAAGAGGGTGGAACGAAGGTCAAGAAAGTGGCGCAGGGCGAGAAGGCTGTCGTGGTGGGGGATGATGGTATATATATATATATATATATATATATATACACGACGGGCTTCTGCAGTTTCCGTCTAACAAATTCACTCACAAGGCATTGGTCGGCCCGAGGCTATAGTACAAGACACTTGCAAAAGGTGCCACGCAGTGGGACTGAACCCAAAGCCACGTGGTTGCGAAGCGAACTCCTTAACCACACAGCCATGCCTGCGCCTAATTATATTTTATTTTTGAAATATAGGAGTGTGGCAAATACAAAAATGATATAACCCACTCCCAAATAGGTCTTGCATGAATTTTCAATTGGATAATGATGAACATTATCATCATCCCCATCATGTTGGTGGTGCTATTACTGTCACCACCACCACCAGCTATCAAGGGAGTCTCTCTGCAGTCACCTGATCTGCTAGAAACAGCAGCCAAATTCCTTCAAATCCCAACCTACAATCTTAAAAACATGAAGATCACATTGGACAATGTAGTCCTAGATACACAAACAGGTGGGGATGGTCACAGCTGGAATACTTTTGATTGTAGGCCTGCTCAATTGCAAAGGCAACAAACTGGCAGAGTCATTAGAGCGTCGGATAGAATGCCATGCAGTATTCATTCCAGCTCACTGTGCTCCGAGTTCAAATCCTGCTGAGGTCAACTTTGCCTTTTGTCCTTTCAGGGTAGATAAATAAAGTACCAGTCTAGAGCAGTGGACTGGTGGAATCATCAGAGTGTTGAACGGGATGCCTTGAGGTATTTGTTCCGACTCTTTGTGTTCCGAGTTCAAATCCCACTGTGGCCTACTTGGGTGGTAGACTTAATCCATCGCCTGGTTTAACACTACCACCTGGCCCTTGGGTGCCTTTAGTGGAGTCCACTCTGTTGCAAGCATTCAGGCCAGGTCTCCAGTCTGACGATACTTTCCTCCATCCCTTCCAGCAGTTTTGGGGGCCCTAAAAAAGGGGTGATGGGCACTGCCTTCCCCCAAGACTAACCAGTAAAAAAATAAAATAAAATCCAGAACCAACTTGGGGCTAAACAACTGTAATTCCCTTTAAATAATAACAACTTTCCATACAGGCACACATTAGTAGTAGGAGTGTACAGTCAATTAAATCCAACTTCAATACATGACCAGTACTTATTGTATGAACCCTAAAGAGATATGATAGTCAAAGTTGGCTTCAGAGGGATTTGAAATCAAAATGTAGAGGAATTTAACTAAATACCACAAATACATTTATTTAGTCTAGCACATTACTGTTTGTGCAACCCAACCTTTCAAATAATGATAATTTCTTTTCTCTAGACAAATATCAAATTTAAAACATGTCTGAAAACATACTTGTTCACTGAGTCTGAACATTTGATTGTAGCACATAGTAAGAAGACAAAATATTATGATGCACAGCTGAGTAAGTCTCTCATCCATGGATGAAAGGCAATAGTTGTGGGTAAACAATCAATCAATCAGCATACTACTGGTATTTATTCTATCAACTCAAGAGAGACAAAAACAAGCTGAAAGTACTCCAATGTAATATAGATTGATTTCTTCCATAGGGACAAGGCCAGACATTTGATGGTAAGAGAACAGTCGATTATATCGAGAACAGTACTTGACTGGTACTTATTTTATTGACCCTGGAAAGATGGAAGGCAAAGTGGACCTTGGTTGGATTTGAACTCAGAACATACAGAGCTGTAACTAAATACCAGAAGGCATTCTATCTAATACTCTAACAATTCTGCCAATCCACCGCCATAAAGTACTCAATATAATATATTACAATGTATCAGTAAATGTTAGGATCATGTAATGTTTTGGCAATTTGGAGTCAACTCTATTGCTCAAAGTTTATCACTAACACCAGCTGCACTAAATACTAACACCACTACGAGTCAGTGAGGGAAATGTGGTCGCTCGACATGCTAGAAATAGTAGCCAAATCACTCTCAAATCACACCCTACCATCTTAAGAAAGGAAGGACACATTGGACAATGTAGTCCTAGATATACAAAGTGATAGGATGGTCTTATCTGGAACACCTGAGACTAAACAACAACAATTAACACTACTAAGAAGTACAGTGGACTAAAATAGGGTGTTAAATCTAGACCAGCTGATTCTAAATCAGATTTGGCTGCTATGTCCATTCAATTAGAATGGACATAGCAGCTTAATCTACAGCAAATTACCAAATTACACCCAACTATCTTAAATATATATTTTAAAAAAACATTATATAATGTAATCTTAAATACCCATAAAAAGATGTGATGGTCACAGTTAGAGTTGCCTTTGTTCATAGATAGGTCTGCTGGATGGGGATTGACCTGGGGCCAAACAACAACAACTAACACCATTATTCCCATCAATATCAATAAGAGAAATGGTGGGAGAGGTGAGAGAGAGAATAGAACTGAGAGGTGAGAGAGAGAATGAAATAACAGAAAGAAGTAACAATGATGTTGGTAATGATTACTCTCTCTTTGTTTCTCTCTCTCTCTATCACTCTCTCTCCCTCTCCAGCTTATCAATAAAGACTTTACTATTCAGTCTAGAGATAATGAGCTCAGCTTTAATAATGCTAGCAGGAGTTTATCCAAAGTCACAGAGAGGTCAAACTGCGAAACATGAAAGTTCTCCTGGCAGAGATGAATCAGCTGCCAAACAGTAAAAACACTCTGGGCAGAGATAAATCTAACCAAGAACTAACAAGTTTTGATTTGACAAGAGTCAAGAAGAGCTGATCATCTAATATAGTTAGTGAGGAGAAACTTCCATATAGTCTCCTTACTACTGGACTCCAATATCTACAAATCTGGGACTCAGTGAATGGCAGAATCAGTAGAACTCTGGACAAAATGCCTTGCAGTATTGAGTTACTTCCTTTTTCAAGTTCTGAGTTTGAATCCCGTCGAGGTCAACTTTGCCTTTCATACTTCCAGGGTCAATAAAATAAAGTACCATTTAGGTACTGGGGTCGATACAATCGACTATACACCTCTCCCTTGTGCTTATGTTAGAAACCACTATTTAGTTCTTTTTTGTTTGGAGTTCATATCCCATCAAGGCCGATTTTTATTTTCATTCTTCCAGGGACGATAAAATAAATACCATTGAGTCCTGGGATCAATTAAATCAACTACACCCCTTCTCTTTGTGTCTATGTTAGAAATCATTATTATCATTATTGTTTTTAGTTATCATTCGTGTTTTTAGTTCAAATTCCATTAAGATCAACTTTGGCTTTCAACCTTCTAGGGCTGATACAATAAATATTAGGAAATACCAGTAATATATAGGGCACAACTTAATTTACTGTTGCTTTTCTGCATTCCGAGTTCAAATTCCACTATTGCAATTGATTTAATCAATTATATAGGTGGTCTTATGCCAATATGAGATATAATTATTCCTTATTTTGCTTTCTAGGGTTGAATAGGTATGTAAATTCAAACATTTATATATTAGCCATTGAGACAGATGACTGCTCTACCCTACTGTTAATCACTGAACCATTAAGTAGCAAGAGTGAAACTTTTATATA